>APFE031749501.1:0-32540 GCA_000404065.3 Pinus taeda
CAACTGTTTCGTCTAACTTCTTATACGAAGTGGTTTATCTATATTGAATTCTTTTCTCATAACAGTTGAATGATCTTTATTACCAATTGTTATTTGAAATCTTTTTAGATCGCATAACAGAAGGATTACACCCTGGGTTAGTGTAGACTTAGATATTTCTGTTTATTAGAATACAATTGCATATCATTAGATTAGAGTTAGAATCAGAGCATCTCACTTAGGAACTTTTAGAAAAGAAATATCAATCCTTCACACACACACATAAATTGGGAAACTGGTCCCATATCACCATTCGGACCCACTATACCAAACGGAAAAGGAGGTGCCAACCAAGGTCCGGACCGGGTGGGTATCCCCCTTGTTGTAGACCCGATTTTCGGGGCTTCAACATATTTGGCGCTAGAAGGAGGGCCTCGAACTGTGAATGGCAAGAAAGTCTAAATTTAAATACCATTCTGAGAGTAAATCGCCCTCACCATCTCCCCCGACTTCTCCATTGCATTTAGAATCTTTAAATCCAGATTCAGAAGTCATAAAAACAACAGCCGCTGCTACAAACCTTGACATTTCAGAACAATCTACTATTGAACCTCCTGAAGTTGAATCTATGATTCACAAACTTCAGCGATTTTCCATATCTCCTCAAAGATCTGATAAATCACAAGGCAGTGTGACTTCACAATACAACCCTGCTCATCCCCTTACCAGATTAAAGAGCGAAAAGTTTGGCTTTCAACTAACTGAATTAACTCTACCCACAAGGAAGAGAGTAAGGAAATCACCTAAAGGGTCCGACAATGAGACTCTTTCATCATCATCATCCATCTCAACTTCTCCACTGTGAAGTCAACCATTTGCTCCTCCACTTCAGATCATTGTCCATCAGTCCACTGGTACTTCTACCACTCCTTCTCAATCATCTGGAGTCGTAATATCCTCATCTTCTCAACCGCAGGGATCATTTTCTGCACTTTCCTCTGTTAGTAGTTTAGCGATGGCCCAATCTCCATGGAATAACCTAGGGGCAATCTTAATGCCTGCACCCTTGAGTCAGCTACCAGCCCATCCTGAAAAATGGTTGCCTAAGTTTAATCCAAAGAACTTATGCCTCTTCCACACCTACGTTGATCCCTATTTTTGCACATAATTTTCCTTGTTTTCTCAGTGTTTTTTTTATCAACCTACTTTCAGTTGATCTTCCATGAGTCTTGAGTGTCTTGTGGTCTCTCTGAAGCCTCCATTTGGTTTGCATTTGTGTGTGATTTCCTTTGGTAATAATTAGTTTCATTGTTTCTTTGTTCTTACCATTAGGTCGCTTCCAAAATTGTTTCGTTTGATCATTGATCACTTGGATGAATTTTTGTTCTAGTCTTGATTCTGAAAAGTGCGTTTGAATTAGTGATTAGACTTTACATCTTAGTTTTATTCATTTTCAAAAATTAAGTGTGTTGAAAAGAAAAAATCTTGCATTGACATTTAGGGTTTTTGCATTTATATTCATTTGGGAACAGTTGCAGGAAAAGGGATTTGCATTGTGCATCTTGTTTGCTGCATTTTCTATGGTGCATATTGTTTGTCTCTTCCCTTAGCTAGATTTTCATTGAAGAGAAAGATTCCATTTCCTCATGCTATATTTACATTTTAGGGAATTTAGATGAATTCATGGTGAGCCATAAAACTAAAACTTAATTCAAGATCAACTTAAAATTTACTAAATCAACCTAAGGAGCAATTTTGTAACATTAACAAAAATGCATAGAGGTCTAAGCTAAAGATGTGTTCTAGCATTGTTAAACATAGGTGTTGTCGTTGTTTTCCAGCATTGTATACCAGGGCTGAAATCTCGTTCTACGTATATGAGTGTATAAGATCACTCTCCACGTACCTTTGGGTATATTGGTGGCGCTCCATGCATGTATATGTGAATGCTCTCATCGAATGATTACACATTAGACAAAACAACTACGAACTGCACTCCCACGTACCATCGAGTATATTTTGGGAGTCCCCACTAGGTTTCTATCCCTCCATAGGTAATCAAGTCAGTCGCCTTGTATACTGTGATACATTGAACACAAAATTCGGGGAGATTGGCTACTGCACGTTAAGTCATTGGTTCGCCAAGGTGTATATTACAGTTCACAGTTGCTTGGTAATCCTTTATACCTAGATTACCCTCTTTTTTATTTATTTCTTTTTGCGTTAATACAATTTACTATCCAACATGGAACAACAAGATTCCCCACTCCATTGTTCGCGTAGAATGAAAAATAAGATTACTTTTCCATCAGAGGCTACCCCTGGCCATCGTCAGAAGCATAAGAACACGTAGACTTCCGAATTGAGAACTTTGAGAACTACTTCTGGTCCTCCTCCTAGATTTGACCAAGCAAAAACATATGTCCCCTTGAGTATCGAACCCGAGGTTACATCCACTTTTGTTGGTGAAACTGACACAATCGATATTGAATTACCTGAAACTTTGTTGCGTAAGGTCATAGAATCTGACCTTTATGAGTCAAAAAATTTATTTCCTGAGCTCATTAAACCTCAGGAGCCTCAACCATCTTCACCTATTACTTAAGGTATTCTATCTTCTCTTCCTTTGTCTCAGATATATTTTCCTACCATATATCTCGGCCTTGGCGGTGAACTGTTTCCACTTGGACTTATGAGTGTCAAGGAGATCCCACAAGAAGAGCCTCGTCCTTATACTCCTACTCATTTGGAGGATATTTTCCTTTATCTAACTGAAGAGGCAATATTGCAGCAAGGATGCTGCAACTCTTGGGGCTACCAACTTTACTTCATCAACCCGAGGTTCGTATAAACTTGGAGGTGACAATGATGTATACACAAATAAATGTGATGGTATACTCTTGTCACTATTCAAATGGGGCGATAAACCACTAGGGTTTCTCAAACTAGTCTTCTATTGACTAGAAGAAGTCTAACTACCAATTGGAGAAGGGAAAATTATCCTAAATGAAAGAAAAGAAATGTATCCTATTTTAAAGAATGAAAGATTGAATTTGAAGATGCCTGTAAAGTAACATGAAATCCTTTATCTACTCATTGACACATTTTGGTTGCAAAAGAAACCTATCTTAACCCTATTTATCACATGTGACGATTCAAACCACTAAGCATGGAATCTGATCTAGAGAATATTAACTGTTGCATGCATGTGCTCATTAAGAAATAAAAGAACTCTTTTTCTTTATCTTTTCGTTTTATGAATATAAATACTAATATTCACTTGTTCTTTAGCAGGGGAGACAAGTATCGAGGTCAAGTAGAGGCCTAATCCCATCTTCAGTGATGATTTTGCTAAATTCAGGCTCGAAACAGTCTGCTACAGGATTTCCTATAGGAAAACTACAAGATGTCGTAGTTCTCCTATAGGATCCCCTATTTTACTATAGGAACAAGCCGAAAGCTTAGGAAGTGGTTTAGAAGGTGGAATGAAGCTTGGGAAATGTATAGAATGGGAGAATAAGGCATGGAGGGGGTGAACCCTATCTAGTGCTCAATCAAATGCTTCAATATGGTCGAATTTTCTCAATGGAAATGGCAATTTTCGCTTATAAAACAAGAATTCGAATTGAGATTATAGTGGATTTTGGCGACATGCGTGGATAAGGCTTGGATGAGGAAAATGAGATGAGGTCTCCTTGCAATGTAGAAGGTCATGCAACAACACACATTCTTGTCTGCATCTATAAACAAATTCATCTATACATAGGAAATATTTATTAAATGGAAGAAAACAGAGCTATTACCATCTAATGGCTAAGTGCATAAATGGAAGTGCTTTGAAATCAATACAAGACCTAATAGATTAGAAATGACAATTGAAACTTATCCTAAGAAACTTAAAGATAATGACCTACTTATCAAGAAACCCTAGATTATGCAGTAAAGGAAGAATTCTATTTTTGGGTTGTATGAAAGTGTCCCTCAAGTCACGATCCAAAAAGAGAGAGATGAGGTGAAAACCAATATCACCAGGTTTTCTGAAATGTCTTCTGTTAGTATGATACCACTTTTCTAATTATCCACAAATGGAAGCAAACTAATTAATCATACCAATACTTGCAAACTAACAACACCAAAATCAGTTCAACGACTAACTAAGAACGTAATCTAAGCATACATCTACAAAAGGAGGAACCTTTGCTACAAGGGTTGGGCCCTAACCTAAGAGCTTCAACCCTATGATTCAACTCAGTGTTGGATCAAGATAATTCTTCTCATTTTCATTAAAATATAAAAAATAAACTAGAGTGATCAGTCATAATGTTTCAACTCGAAAATTCTTCTTGGCTACAATGAACAAAAATTCAAATCTTAATGAGGCTCTAGGCCTTCTTATTTATACAACTAAATTTACCAACAAATTCCTTAAATCTATGGAGGTTTTCCTCCGAATCTCGAGATCAACTGGTTTTCAAATATCATTGGCTTGGCTGCTAATGATCTTAATGGCTTAGATGCTTGCAAATCCGAGCTGATGAGATTTGATGGATGAATCTTTGAGTGAGTGAGGAGTTAAGGAGGGATATCCCATCTCCTAAAATACCTCTTGCTTATCTCCTTCGAGTTCCTACACTTTAATTAGCCAAAATTTTCTCCAAAACTTGCAATCAATGCACATTAGACCACTAGACATTACATCTCATATTTACCCTTCTCATTAAGAAAAATATAACAAAACATGTAAAGAATTATGAGAAAAGTTGATTTTAGTAAGCTGGAGAGTTGTATTAAGGTCCATATAATTTACCCTTTAATGAGCCTCATCATCACCCCCTACTGAAAGTGTTTCTCTTCCTCTGAGAAACTCAATCTATGTCCATTCCTTTCATTGCTTTGGTGGCCTCCCTGACATTCGAGGCTTCTACTGTAGTCTCATCTTCTTGTGGATAAAACACTACATGCTTCTCTATCTCCTCCCACTGCTTTCTTTCTTCTTCCTCCTTTGTCCCTTCTAACATACCCAAAAGCAATGTTGGACTAAGTTTCAGGCCAATCCAGTTGACTTTGAGTCTCTGCAATGCTTTCTTATACATTGGGGTCCTTTCTAGTGATCCCTCATTTTGTCAAGAGAATTATACTCCTAGATCTTTAGGCTGAAGGGCAAGGTGTGCCACCTCATTTGTTAAGATTACTAGATTTCATCCCCTAGCAATCTCAACATGTCCTCAAAATGAGTGACTGCTTGCTCTTGTGCAGCTAGGTATCTTGGTGCAAGCTGTGGATCATTAGCAATGAGGTTGTGGGTGCGAATGAAAACCATGGAGTTGGGCTGTTATTCTCTGATGAAAAGGGGTTTTGTTTCTTCTCTCACCAATACCCTTTTTACTTCTATAGCCATGGCCTCCTCATGATTCATCCATGATGCCAAGGCCATGAGTTGTAAGTCCCCAAGCTTTGGATTGGGGTCCCACACATTCAAATATATTAGGGCCAAGTTATGTAGGTAGAATTTAGATATCTCATCCCTATCCTCTAGGGTTCTTTAGTCACAGAGGTCACTAAACTGCCTATAGTCTTGGAAAGGCATAGTTCATCTTTGTGCAAGGGTTTTTATTTGAAATTGCAGCCATTGTTCTTTGAGGTATAAGGCATATGATTTTGGTGGCATCTTGCATTGGAGTGCCTCCATGGAGATACTTGCCATAGTTGCAATTGACTCCCCTTCTCCTGTAGTTTCCTTTTTATCCATGTGTTCTCAGCCTCTAGTTGAGATTTCCTCTCTTTTTCCCTATCTCTTATTCTACTCAACTCTCTGCTCATTTATATCAACTTTTCTTCCATATGGCTTACATCCTCTACACTTTTTGATTTAGAAATTTTCATCCAATGATGTGCCCTTGCTCTCTCCTTTTCAAGTTCAAAGAATAAAGGGATGGAAAATTTTTGTGGTATCACTCTGCCCCCCTCAATGAATCTGTAATAGGAGTTGAGGTTTGGTTGTGGGCTAGGTTCCTTTAGCTCCCAGTACTCTCCATTTATTATTTCTTAATTATTTTCTGCCTCTTTTCCTTCCCTTTTCCCTTGTAGTCATTCCTTATCTTGATTCTGTGTTTCTTGTAGTTTTGACAAGGTTTCCTATAGGACTGTTTTTGCTTCCTGTAGGCTTGTCTGTGTTTCCTAAAGGAGACCTTTCCCTTTCCGAAAAGGGGTCAAATGTTCTTTAACTTGTTTTACTGAGGTTGACCTAGCGACAAGCCTCCTAACGTAGGTGATTGGTGACCTTGGGGAAGTTTGTTGTGATGTGCCTTCTTCACCTCTATTTCCTAGGGGGACTAGCTTCTCTTGTTATTTTAGTGAGTCCTTTATGATAATGGGAATCTTGGTAGGGGTTTGAGTTCTCCCTTGTTTTATCCTTGTGCTCTTCCTTGTTTTGAAGTATAAGGGAGTTTTCCTCTGTCTCTTTCCTTTTTATTTGATAGGTGTGCTTAGAGTAGTTAAGGAAGCAATTTCCTCCCTCTCTGTGGGCTCCAAAGACACCCTTGGAGATTCCTCTTCTTCCTTGTTCTGTATTTTAGGACTTGGCTCATCCTTTTTTACTTCTTCCCAGTTGTATTTTTCATCCTTTATTTCATCTATTTCTACCTCCTCTTCTTCAGGCTCTTCTCCCTCTTCTTCATCACCAGAAGCAGGGTCTCTTTCATATTCAATGGATTGAATTTCATCTTCTTCATTCATGTCTGCAAATGTTGACCACATAATAGGGATTCTCAAGTTGTTTAGGGCATCTTCTAGTATGAGTTTGATCAATCTATGATGTGCTAGTTGTTGATGCTTTCATTCTTGTGCCTTGATGCTCATGTCTATCATTGATTGTAACAAAAATTAAGGCACACTGAGTCTTCTATGAGGAGGTATCTCTTCTCCAAATCTCAACTCATGGAGGAGTATAAACTAGTACCCATAGAATATATTGAGTCTACCTCACAAGAAATATATTTGATGATGTGATAACTTACTTCATTCAAAGGATATGGAATTCTTTCCCTTCTAACCCAATTTTTGTCTTCAATTGGTTCTTCTCCTTCCGAGAAAAAGCTCTTCTTGGCAAGAGTTTTGTTATATTTTCCTCTTTCCTCCATTGCAACCCTAGAGGAAGTGTAGTGATCCTACTAATGCTCTTAGGGGTAATTGTTACTGAAAAACCCCTCACTACAACAGTGAAACTATCTCTAGCTAGAGGTATGAGTGACATTTCAAATTCCCTAGCTACATCATCATCATATCCCGTAAGTAGCTCGAAGAATCCCAACCATTGATGCCTTGTAAAGATTTATACCACAAGAGGATGTTGGTGTATTTTGGTGGTTCTGGTGGGCTCCCTTTTGTTGAAACCCTCTGTCATATTTTCTCTTTGTTAATTTGTTTGTATGAGGTTTGGGTGGTTATAGCTTAAGACCTTCTCTAGGCGATGAAGGTATAGAGTTTACTCTAGACAATCTCTCACATAATCCTTTCTATCTTTATGCACACTATAATACTTGAAAGAAATGACTCTTTCCTTTTCCTTTTTAGAAATGAAAACATAGAGGATGTGGCACCTACCTTCCTCTGCAATTCTTTGGTGATGAGAATTCTTGAATTTCTGGCCCTAGGAACCCACTTACAACATCTGTGACAATTCTCCCTGTTTCATGTAACTTTCCTGTAGTTTCCTGTAGGTTCTCACTGTTTCCTTTAGTTTCTTTATGTTTCCTATAGGTTCTCACTGTAGGTAGGCCGAGACTAAATTTTCCTTTCAATGGCTCCTCGAGGCTATATCCGCTCTCAAACTCTTGAAATGAACAATACTTTGCATGAAAGTCCTGTAATATTTCTATTTATGGATGATTTCGTTGAGTTATGTGCTAGCTGGCCAAGTACGTATTTCTCCTTGTGGATTGTTGATCCCACTACTAGTTAACATGCCACCCTTCCCCCTAATCATCACCCACTTCTGTTCATCATAACTTGATCACTTTTCTGATTTATTCTCATTCATGTGACCTTGCCACATGTCCAGTTAACTAACACTTTACTTTTCGTTATCAGACTCAGGGTGGCCAATTTAACTGGCCACCTTTGATTATAAAATCAATTTTCTACATATTCCTACAGTTTAATCATATTCGTACTTATGAGGGAGAATTGATGAGGTGACATAATTGTTGGTCCTTTGCCTTGTTGATGCATGCTGGAGAGTGGTGTTGCTATGTTGCTCATGACCCATGCACATCTTCTTGACTTCCTTTTTATTTTTTGTTGATCTTATTTTGCTGATGGGTAGTCTTCTTGTTGATGTGCTGGTGCTAGGTTCCTCTGTTGCTTCTAAGATCTGGAGGAGTTTCATTGTTCCTGCAGTTATGATTCTCCTCTTTCATGGTGTTGAAGGATAGGCCTGGAGTTGTTGTTTCTTCAGAGTAGGCTGCTACAAGGTTTCTTGTAGTACTACTACAGGAAGTCATGTAGGTGCCTTTTTTTGAATTTTTGTGTCATTTCTTTGCTTGGAGGGTGAATAGGCATTAGAATGAGTGGAAGGTGTGGCCATGGAGTAGTAGGTGAGGTAGGATGCTGGTGGCATGCCTCTTTGATGTTCTTTTCTCCTTTTTCTTAATTTTATTTATTTATTTTTCTAACTTGATTTTTTTTTAATGGACATAGGGGGTGACATGGTCATGAAGGGGGTTGGTTGAGGTGTGGTGAAGTCAATGACCTTTTTATTATTATTATCCCAAAATAGGTCTACATCATAATTTATCCATTGGACTGCCTTTTCTGTGCTTTTTAGGACTTCCTATAGTACTACAGGAAACTCCTGTAGTAATTACAGGAAATCCTGTAGAAAGCACATAATTGCCTAAAATTTGATTTTTTTCCATTGCTGGAGATGACTATGGATAAGTGAACATGGGGATTATGGAGGAGATGAAATGGATGAACAAAAACATGGGGTTTTGTAGGGCTTTCTTCCCTCTGATCTCTGTGTTCATTATCTTCTTGAAAACCTGCAAAAACCAGAATTGTTATGAGTGGGCAGGTTCAAGGTCCCTGCCATTATTTTTCTGTTTTTTTTTTTATAAAGACAACCAGGTTGCCTCAAAGGAGGTTTTCATCTTGGTGGCCTTCTTTGGGTGCCTCAAAAGAGGTTTTAACCCAAAGGTCTTTTTTTTTTTTTAAACACTCTTGGGCTGCCTCAAAGAGGTTTTCAAACTAAGAATGGGTTCCAGGTGCCTCATGGAGGTTTTCACCCGGGTCTCTTTATTTTTTATTTTTATTTTTATTTTTCAAAACTTCAACAGACGTCAAGAGCCTAGTGAGGTGGAAGCCGAGACTCCTTCAATCACCATCACTGCCTTGCTGATGCTACTGATGAACTCCTTCTTTGACAAAGGATTTTTGTAGACTTTCAACCTTAACCATTGACAAGAAAAGGGGTACCTTCTTCATCGATGGTTCTTGTTTGAACAATGCCATTATCATGGCACTTTTCTATCACATATGGTCCCAACCATATGGTCATCAACTTGCCTTTGAAATCTTTGTACCAGGAGTCAGACAATAGGGCCCAATCGCCTTCTTGAAATAATTTATCTTTGATATTCTTGTCATGCCAGATTTTTCTTTGTACTTGAGTCACTTCTGTGTGTAGGAGGGCCCGCATCCTAAATTCATCTAACCCATTTAGGTGGATCAATATCTCTTGTTGTGCCCTTGTGAGATCTAGATCCAATTGTGCTGCCATCCTTAAGGTGTTGTACTCAAATTCAATGGACATCAGAGCCTTTGTCCAATAGACCAAATGATGAGGTGCTCAATATTTAGCTCAAAATTAAAATTTCTCAGATTGGCTCAAAACCTAAATGATTTTTCCCGTCCCAGAAAAATGATCCCAACACAACTTTTTTCGCCGAAAACCGAGTTCGTATGAGAAAGTTATCGTGTTTTGATCGCTTTGCTAAACCGACGAAATTTAAAAAAAATGGCCAGTCACTGCACAGTCAACAGTCTATAGTGCTAACATGGTAGGTGACTAGGCATGGTCAATGATTGGTCAACAACGAATTAGGATTAGAAAAGTTTCACTATATGGTTGGGTTGTACTGTGGTGATTTGGTGCATTTTTATTGGTGCATTTATGGACCAATGGAAGCATGCCATGTGGCAAGCCCTGAGACCACCACGTGGCACCTCCCAAGGGTTGGGTTGGTGGTCTACTATGGAGAAAAATTTATTGATAGTGGTCGAGGTCGAACTGATGACCTACCGCATACCAACCTCAAGCCTTAACCATCCGGTCTACACCGTGTTACTTAACCATTGTATCCGCGACATATATTTGAATTGTATTGATTTGAAGGCTGACAGTTAAGGGAGGGCTAGCCCGTAATCCAGCCCTCCCCCCATGTGAACACAACTCCACAAACCACCACAACAATGTAACTTCGATGGTTATACAAACCACGACTTCGATGGTCCACATGTGAACACAGTTGTAATAAACCGTAAGCGGTTGCAGTCTAGTCCAATAGACCTGGCCAATGGTTAATGTGATGGTTAACAGTTAGCATGTGAACACAACGCCACTCAGTGGTTAGCCTTCCAATAGTTCCGCTCAATGGTTAATGTAACACTAACCTCACATGTGACCAAATCTATTAAGCGCAGAGGTTACGATGATTGTTAGCGCTAATCGTGTCTTAACTTTAACTAAGCACAATTATATTAATTAAATGCAAGTTTAATCTAGCGGTAAATTCGGTGGTGCCCCCAAATTTGGGCCGACCACTAAATTTAGTAGGACTAACTAGAGATGTTCCAGATTTAGAGGATAAAATGTAGAAAAACACTGATTGAGCTCTAGAGAAGTCAATTTTTGACCAAATTGAGCTCAGAAAGAGGTGTTCTTGGCTAATTGGGACATTTTGAACACATTGGTGTAGGTATCAGGAGCCATATAACTTTGTAAACAAAATTTTTCCACATTGAGCTAATATAGAGGCCCAAGCCATGGAAGTTGGACCAAGGAGATGTGGCCCAGGAGGGGTGAACTCCTTCATCAAAACACTGTGTTAATGCATGTCTTTGATGGTTTGCTACACTGTACATGTTTGCTATTCAGTATTTGTTTCTGAAGCTATTTTTCTCATGAATGTCTTTTCAAACTTAAGGAAATTTACTTGATTGTATCCACAAACAACTAATGCACCTCACCACAAGGAGAAATAAGAAAGCATATGTTTACAAATCTGTAATTGTTATTAACACAACAAAACTCATCATACAAAAATAGATCAAATTGGTATTAGAGCTAAGGTTGAATTGCTTGATTGCTTGAGTTTGTACAATTAGGGTTTTAATGGTTGCAAAATTGTGATGCTTACAAGGTTAAAGTTGTAGAAAGGAGAAGGGAAGCTATTGGTTGCAACTCCTGAGGTAATGCCCAGAAGAAGGAGAGCCACAAGGCCACAATATCCACCACCCAAAGTTCCAATTCCAACTGCACTTGAAACTCCTCAATTTTTTCCTTCAACTGAGATTGAAGAGGTACAAGTAGTACCAATTTCTGACCCTGAATCCATAGCCATTATGTATGGAGAAAGAGAGTCTAAAGGTCCCTCTTCAAAAGAGGAAGAATTCAAGAAAGTTTTCTATACTTTGACTGAGATGGTTAAAGTCCTCTATGAAGAGAGGAACACTAGAATGGTTGGAGAGAGTTCTAAACCTCCACATGGAGAAGGAAGCTCAAAGGAAAAAAAAGATGAGAAGAAGGATTCCAAAGGGAATGGTGGAAAGCCACCTCCATCTCCATCTCCACCATCCTCATCACCTTCACCATCTCACCTAACCTCATCTTCCACTACGACCACTGAAACTGCCCATACTCATTCCAAAACCCCAAAAGGAAAGAATCTATTATTGAAATTGGACATAAAATTCGAACTTCCAATGTACAATGGAGAGGTGAATTTAGAAAAGTTGGACAATTGGATTCGACAGTTGGAGGTATACTGTGAAATTTAGAACCTTCGAGAAGATGACATAAAGATCTAGTTGGCTTCATTGAGGCTAGAAGGAGCTGCATTAGTTTGTTGGGAAGCAAAGACTCAAGAGGAAATGAGAATCCATGGTAATATATCCATCAATTGGGTTTAATTTGTTTTTGCAATTAAATGACAATTTTATCCTTTAGCCTATATGAAAAAATCCATTATGAGTTGGCAGAATTTTAGGCAGCTTAAAGGCCAAACAATCCAAGATTATACACAGGAGTTTAGGAAAAGGGCTTTGTTATTAGGAGTGAATTTGAATTCCCACGATACACTGCTGAAATATATTGGGGGTTTACATTCCTATCTGAAACATACTATCCTTATGTTTAATCCAAATAACTTAGACGAGGTATGTGTGCAAGCCACACACCTTGAATCTAGAGGAAAGAACATTTAGGAAGAGGGTAGTGAGAGAAATCAATTCAAGGGTAATGAGAAAGAAAAGGGTGGAAAAAGGAAGGGAAAGAAAAGTGCAAGTGTGAAGAAAGAAGGGGAGAAAGTCACATGCAAACACCATTCCAAAGAGGGGCATGATGAAGCCCATTGCTGGAAATCGCATCCCGAATTAAGGCCTAAGAAACAAAACAATAAGGGAAGACAAAAGATGACCGCTACCACACAACATGACCTTGGTTCAGATTTTGGTGATGAGACCAAGATTTCAGCCATGGTTACAAAAGGAAAAGAAACAATTGCAAGCACTAGTTCATCACATAGTCAAAATAACACTCCAAATGAATAGTAAAGAATAGAGTTGTTTCATGTTAGAGTGATTTCAAATCATACAAATATTGATGCATTATTTGATAGTGGATCACAATCAAAATTGATTTTAGAAGACTTGGTTAAAAAACTAAACCTTGAAACTGTACCTCATCATAAGCCATATCCATTGGGTTGGATAGTAAACAATGCAAACTTACAGTTTACAAGGAAGTGTTTATTTAAGTTCGCCATTACGGAAAAGTTCATTGATGAAGTTGAGTTAGATGTAGTTCCACTTGACATCTCAGGAACCATTTTGGGTAGTCCTTATTTGTATGATAGAAAAGTAGTATTTTATCGCCATGAAAACAAATACGTATTTCTCAAGAATGGGGTGGAGTACATAGTGAGAGCCCATCGCAAAAAGATGAAAATTTCTTTGGTTAATGCAGGGAAAATGAAGAGACTAGTAAATCTATGTAAAATTTTTGTGCTTCTCATGATCAAGAAAAAAATGATATTGATTATGAATCTTTTGAAGGTTGTTATGATAAATTGAAATCTGATTTGTTTGATGTGGTAAGCAAGCATGGCGAGATGTTTTAGGAACCAAAGGGGTTACCTCCCAAGAGGGGAATTCAGCATGAGATTCAATTGCAACAGGATGTTCCACTTCCTAACATTGGCATGTATCGCATGTCTATTATGGAGAGTTTGGAAATAAAAAAGAAAATTCAAGAATTGTTGAGCAACGGTATCATACACCCATCTACTTCACCATGTGGTTCACCCATTGTCTTTGTGCCAAAGAAGGATGGAACTTGGCGCATGTGTATGGATTTTCGTGCACTAAACAAAATCACAGTAAAGAATCGTTATCCACTCCCAAGAATTTATTATTTTCTTGATCAGTTGAGGTACACAAAGTATTTCACTAAGTTAGATTTATGAATTTACTATCATCAAGTTAGGATAACTGAAGAATACATTTGGAAAACTGCATTTAAAACTAAACAAGGATTGTTTGAGTGGCTTGTTATGCCTTTTGGTCTTACAAATGATCCAACTACTTTCATGAGGGTAATGAATGATGTATTGAGACCATTTCTATATGATTTTGTCATTGTCTACTTAGATGATATCCTCATATTCAATAAGTCAAGAGATGAACATGTCATGCATGTAAACAAAGTACTTGATGTCTTGAGAAATGTAGGTTTTAACCCCACATAGAAATTACTTGCATACGAATTCTAAAACACAGAAAATAAACAATGTGAGAGCATAACACATAAAACAAATATGCACAGAGATTTCCCCTGGATCCTAAAATTGGGACTACCAGCTTGATTTTTCATTATATTCATTTCAATGTTACAATACATATTTATACATGTCGAAGCATCCAATACCATGGATTGAAAACCATCACGTCCAAAACCATGTGCGAAAACCATGCACAAAGCCATAGGTAGGTTTTCCGAACCTAATATAGGGTCCAAAATTTTTTTCCTTGGGGCGTTGCCTCGGACCCCATAGAGGGGAGCTAACCGCCCCCCTCAAACTCCTCGTACGGGGGGGCTATCGCCTCCCTGTGACCCCGCCACTATGCATTCGGCGCAAAAAAGGGGGGGCTCCACCCCCCTCTAACCCCCTCATAAATTACGTGGGCTGGTCATGGAAACAATATAACACAACCCAATAAGAAAAGAACAATTGTTTTTAAGGACATTGAAGCGTGAAATTGGTAAGAATTCTTTAGTGTATTTGGGACACATTGTTGGAGGAGGTGAACTGAAGATAGAACCATTTAAGGTTGAGGTCATTCTGAATTGGCCCAAGCCCAATATAGTTATAGAGGTAAGAAGCTTTTTGGGGGCATAAAAATATTGGAGAAAGTTTATTGCTAATTTTTCTTCCATTGCAGCTCCATTACATGCATTGATAAGTGTCAAGAAAGTCTTCCATTGGGGAGATGTAGAATAGAAAGAATTTGATGCTTTTAATCAAAATATAAGTTCAACACTATTATTAGCACTTCCAAATCTTAGACAACCATTCGAGATTCAAATTGATGCAAGCGATTATGCCATGGGAGCAGTTCTATTGCAACATGGTAAGCCCATTTCATTTCATTCTGAAATATTTAATGGAGTTGTAACTAACTATCCCACATATGACAAAGAAATTTATGAATTGGTAAGAAGTGTTAAGAAATGGAAGCACTATTTTATGGGAAAGAATACCATCATCTATACCGACCATCAACCATTGCAGTATTTACAATCACAGTCAAAGTTGCAGCAGTCATGACAATGTTTTAGATGGATGGGTTTTCTACAACAATTTCATTTGGTTATCAGTTATGAAATGGAATCTACAATAAGGTAGCTGATATGATTTCAAGGTCTATTGTAAATTCATCTGCTGTACTCAAGCATAATTTGGTTTTGCATGAAAGTTACATAGAACAATATGCAAATGATAGTGAATTTCAAGAACTATATTCAAGCTTGAGTCAAGGAAATAAAATTGAAGAGTTGGATTATCATGTACATAACAGTTTGTTGTATCACTTGGGAAAGTTGTGTATTCCACAGGGAGAAAGAAACAATATCATAAGGGAGGTGCAAACTTCATTGATTGCTGGACACTTTGGTGTAGGAAAGACAATAGTGAATCTTCAAAGGTATTTTTATTGGCCATGCATGTTGGATAATGTTTCTAATTTCATAAGAGGATGTTATTTATGTGCTACAAGTAACCCTAACAATAACAAACTTGGTTTATACACTCCACCTCCGGTACCTTCACATCCATAGGAGAGTATCCCAATGGATTTTGTAGGACATCTTCTATTGTTAAGGAAAGGTCATGATTACTTGTATGTAGTTGTAGATAGGTTTAGCAAAATGTGCATGCTAACACCATGCAAAAATCAAATTACATTTGAACAAACAGCTCATCTTTTGTTCCAAAACATTTGGGTTCATTTTGGCCTTCATACTTCTATTGTAAGTGATCGAGATTCTCTATTTGTTGGGAATTTTTGGTCAAATTTGTGGGACATGATGGACACAAAGTTGAAGAAAAGAACAACCTTTCATCCACAAACAGATGGAAAACTAAGGTGGTCAATAGAACAATTATTCATCTTCTTAGAGGATATTGCAGCAAACATCCCAAGTTGTGGGATGAACAGTTACATTACGTACATCATGCATACAACATGGCAAAGCATTCTTTCACAAACACATCACCATTTGAGGCATGTTATGGGTACTTGCTAAGATCACCATTCGACTTCATATTTGAGAAATATGTCACCATCGAAGGTCACAGTGACATCGATAAAGCAAGGAAGTTCATAGAGAAAATTCATTTGATACATCATACAGTGCAAGAACAACTTGAGAAAAGTCAAAGTAGCTACAAGGCAAGGCATGCCAAACACCAGGTTGATCATAAATTTCAAGTTGGTGACGAAGTTTGGTTATATATTAGCAAAGAGAGATTTCAAGGGGAAGGTAAAAAGCTTAAACCAATATGTTATGGTCCTTTTGTTGGAAATAATACTGAGAGGGGGGGTGAATCAATATTAGCAAGTCAATAATATTTCATTTCAGATTTATATACGCTACTTCAGTTAATCAAACTTGCATGTATACACAACTGTATTTAAGGCAACTAGTGTATACCCTTCAAACTTATAACTTAGTTAATTCATCATATGTTGATCTTTAATATGTGCATCAGAACCATATAAACAGTAACCAGGTGCAGTAAAAACAGAACAGACAATCACACACATGAACACAAGATATAAGGTGGAAACCCAATGTGGGTGAAAACCACCTGCTGCAATCGTCTCTATCTTATTTTAATAAGAAACTTCTTTTACAATTTTTGTACTGGTGCAGTATTATACCAGTACGAAGGCTTCTACCTGTAGAAGGCTACAACCTTCTATCATTCTCCAACTTCTCCTAGAAGGGAGCTACAACCCCCTAGCTCTTGTACTAGTTGATGTGTTTACTAGTACGTAGGTGCTGGCCGATAGAAGGCTACAACATTCTCTTTTCTTCTAGGGACCACATTTAAAAAATTTTCAGACTGGATCCATCAATAACATCAATAAAACATAAAATATATCTGCATCAATCAATCTCATTTTCACCAACCAAAACTGAATCAATCAATCACTTTTCAGAATGCTGTAACCCGAATATAGTAACAATAACCAGAACCCAAGCTAGAACCGAGAACACTGCAACAACAAACAGAAGTAGCTAAAGCATATTTTATTAGGTATATGCTACTTCAATGTGTCGAACCTGCATACATATGCCATTTTCTCAAGGTGAACCTGCATATATGCTGTTTTGATATGCAGAACTAGCATGTATATGTGCCTCTGCTAAAGTGAACTTGGGTACAAATATTTACATGATGATTTAAACTTTACAACAATTCCAAACATCAGTTATAAACAGATCATTATATTTACAGATTACAACATGCGCCAGTTATTCAGATAAAAGATCAAAACCACACAAAGATACTTTCTTCAAGCCTTAAGATCTTGACCCATCAATAGAACTTATCCTTCATCAAGCGCTCAGGTTCATCCTTAATTCAGATCCAGCTATGCACCATAACCCAATAACCTGTATTCTAGATCTTGCTCTTCATTCAATATTCAATTCATGAGTGCCTTTGCCTAATGATCTTCTCCTATTTTTATAGTCTTAGGCCTTACTCAATACCATGGACCAAAACCACTTAGAACCAATACCTTCGACCAAATACCTGGGGTCAACACTTCGGACAAGATACCTTGGACCAATACCATGGGTCAAAATACCATGGACCAAATACGACAGACCAAAACTAAGTTTTCCAATAGTACATGCCTTTCCTTCCGTGAAAGTGCGTGTGCATGCCATACATGCCTTTTGGTCCGCGAATCCGTGTGTACATGTGGCTTGGTCAACGAGGAACCTATGTATACCTCTCTTTCTTCATTATGTGAGTCTAAACTGTGATTTGTCATTTGAGTGAGTTGCCATCAAGGACAACACCTGTGTCATACTGCCAAATTTGTGTCATAATGTCAACAATCTCCCGCTTTGGACTTGATGGCAACCCCAAGTCACTCTCCCCCTTTGTCATCAAGGGCAAAGGGTTATGCTCCCCCTGAGTAGATGCTGAATTCTCTGAGATGCTGAAATGTGCTGATTGAGCTCCATGCTCGAGTCCATGCTCCCCTTGAATATAAGCAAGGTCTGCAAAAAGATGTTCTAAAAGAAGAACATGACTCTATACATACATAAATGACCTTCCTATCACCAATGACTCATACATACATCCATCTCCCAGCCAAGTGGGGATATACCAAATGTTTATACATGTCAAAACAAGAACATTACATCATCCATCCCATGCATAGTGGGGAAACAAAATAGGTCATTTCATGACCTTGACATTAAAAGATATACATGATATAGAGACCAAATATCTGAAACAAGACCATGATAGTTATTAGCAATTATCATCAGCAACATCTGTCGATCACCATCCAAACCAAAAACCATGATCTCCCCCTGAACATGTTCCACCTGAAAAACAACTATGAATTTGTACCAAGATCTTCTAATATAATGCGAACAATGAATTCTTAGAAGTATATTCTCCCCTTGTGCCAGATGATCACTGTCAGACCCATATCAAACTCCTTTCATCCTGAGTCTGGCCCACTGTTTTTCCTTCAAACCAACATATACACTAGAAACTGGTGTATGTACGCGGATATGCTTCATGGAACTCATGTATAACCACTTTTCTCTAAAACAGATAAGTTTTAACTGCAAGATAATGCATCAACTGCTCCCAGATTCTGTCTGAGATATTGAAATGTCTCTCTGGGCAGTGGTTTGGTGAATATATCAGCAACTTGTTATTTGGAGGGAACATACTCCAATTTGGCCTTTTTTCAAGCACTTGTTCACGTAGAAAATGATATTTTATGGGTATGTGCTTGGTCTTGGAATGCATGACTGGATTCTTTAAAATACTGATTGCACTTGTATTATCACATATAATGGAGATGGGTGGAATACACGTGATTTGAATGTCTTGCAATGTTTGCATCATACAAAGGAGTTGTGTGCAGCAAGATGCAACAACCACATATTCTGCTTCAATTGTAGATAATGTAATTGAACTTTGCTTCTTGCTGAACCAAGATACTAATCTGGAACCCATATAGAATGCACCACCACTAGTGCTTTTTCTGTCATCAACACTTCCTGTCCAATCTGCATCTATATATACATGAAGTGTAAGATCTGCATCTCTAGGATACCATAAACCAAAATTCTGTGTTCCTTGAAGATATTTGAAAATCCTTTTGACTGCCTGAAGGTGTGATTCCTTTGGATTGGCTTGGAATCTTCCAACTATTCCCACTGCATGCATGATGTCTGGTCAGGTACATGTTAGATAAAGCAGACTGCCAATCATGGATCTATAGGTTGGTTGATGTACTGCTACTGATTCATCATTTGAGCTGAGACTGCATCTTGTTACCATAGGGGTACATACTGGTTTAGAATCTTCCATGCGTATTTTTTCAAGATTTGCTTGAGATACCTGGTTTGTGACAGAAAAATACCATCTTTCTTTTGTTGAAATTGTAGACCAAGAAAATATGTGAGCTCACTAAGCAGGGAAATTTCAAATTCTTGTTACATTACCAAAGAAAATTTTTGACTTATGGCTTCTTCATTGCTACCAAAAATGATATCATCAACATACACAACAAGTATTAGCAATTTATTATTGTTAATATTTGTATATAGATTGCTATCAGCTGATCCTTTTGAAAAACCTTGTTGATGGAGATATTTGTCAAGACGGTAATACCAGGCCCTTGGAGCTTGTTTTAGACCATAGAGAGCCGTTCTGAGTCTGCATACAAGTTTTGGATCATTTCCGAGGATGAATCCATCTGGTTGCTCAATATATACTTCTTCTTCTAAGTCCCCATTAAGAAAGGTAGATTTTACATCCATTTGGTATACTTTGAATTTCTGAAAGCTAGAAAGAGCAAGGAACGTTCTTATGGCTTCAAGTATAGCAACAGGTGCAAAAGTTTCTTCAAAATCTATACCTTCTTGTTGAGCATATCCTTTACAAAGAAGTCTGGCCTTGTTTCTAATAACTTCACCATTTTCATTCAACTTGTTTTTGAATATCCATTTGGTTCCTATGATATTCTTATAATGAGGTTTAGGAACTAATTCCCAAGTATTATTCTTTTCAATCTGCTCAAGCTCTTCATTCATGGCCTTGACCCAACATTCATCTTTGCATGCTTCATTTACATTTTGAGGTTCGATGGAGGAAAGAAATGCTAGATGTTGGCATTATGGCACAGGTTTGGGGCTATGGCACACGTGTTGTCCTTGATGGCAACCTTCTTTGGTAACAGATCTCAGTTCAGGCACTCAGAAAGTAGAAAAGGTCATATACGTAGGTTCATCTAGACTAAGGCACGTATACACGCGAGTTATACATTACAAAAGCGCGTATATGTTGGTGATCATCCTTTTGGTCCATGGCAGTTAGATCTTGGAACTTGAACCTATGTATTGGACCATGGCGTCTCGTCAGATGTGTCGATCCCTAGTTTTGGGTTCATGGTATTGAAATGTTATGGTTTTGGACCATGGTATTGGGGAAGGCCTAGGACTATAAAAGAGGAAGGAGATCTTGTGACAAATTACCATCTGAAGTATTATTGAAGATCTGATAAAGTGCTAGAGCTGGTATATTGGGTGGTGATGCAGATCTGGATTTGAAGGAAGGAGGAACCTTAGCGCCAAAGGAAGGATAAGTTCTATTCATGGGTCATAATCTTTAAGCTTGGATGACAATATCTTTGTACGAGTTTGATCTACTAGATGTGGCACTTGTCTGATCTATAAGTTTGATAATCTAGGTTAATTAGTGATTGAATATCTGGAAGAGTGTGTTGTCTTTTATAGATCTGTACGCAGGTTCAGTAAAGCAAGGACGCGTATACACGCAGTTTAGGTGAAGTAAAGGCGTGTATACGCAGGTTGTTCCATACGCAGATGCGTATGCACGCAAGTTGCAGACTGTTGAAATTGCGTATATGCTTTAAGTTGTGATCTAGCTATTTCTGCTTATTGCTGCTGTGTTCTGGGTTCTATTGTGTGGTTTCTGGTACTGTGTTTTGGGTACAACTGGCAGAGAAGTATCTACTTGATTTCAGATCTAGTTGGTGAAAAGAAGTTTGGTTGATGAATATTTTCTTGATAACTGTTTGATGTTCATGGATCCAGTCTGAAAATTGATGAAACGTGGTCCCTGGAAGAAAGAGAAGGTTGTAGCCTTCTGTAGGCCAGCACCTACGTACTAGTATCTTGGCTAGTGCAAGAGCTAAGGGGGTTGTAGCTCCCTTTCAGGAGAGCTGGAAAACAAGAGAGAGTTGTAGCTCTCTGCAGGTTGCAGCCTGCGTACTGGTAAAGGACTGCACCAGTACATTGTAAACAGAATTTTCTAATTTAAAGAAAGATAGAGACGAATTGCAGCAGATGGTTTTCACCCACATTGGGTTTCCACCTTATATCTGGCGTTCTTGTGTGTGATTGTCTTTCTGATCTATTTTACTGTCTCTGGTTACTGGTTATTTGATGTTGCATCTCAGATTAACAAACATCATCTGAAAGTCTAAGTAAATTAAAAGTTTGCTCTGTGTACGTTGGTTTACCTCTCAATAGTTGCGTATATACGTGAGTTTAATTAACTGAAGTAGCGTATACAATTTGGTTTTTGAAAAGGATTATTTGACTTGATAATACTGATTCACCCCCCCTCTCAGTATTATTTCCAACAATCCCTGGGCACATGGTCCCCATATGGCCACAAATTTCAAATTAAAGGAATTAGAGGACATTTAAAGTGCCCAACCATTTTGCCCTAAAATCCGCAGAAATGGTGCCTAGTTAGCAAAAATCTGGGTGAAATTGTATGATGGTGCCGGATTTTGGGGAATTTGTGATGCGATTAGCAAAAAGACTTGGGGAAGCCATAACTTCTTCATTTTTTGACCAATCCAGGAGCAAAAAGAGGCTACACAGACATTTTTTGGCATTCTGGAGCCATTGGAATATATTTTAGAGCTATACAAGAATTTTGAACAAATGTATTCACATTTTTTAGTATAATAGAGAGGGTCAAGCCATTGGAAATTGGACCAAGGAGACATAGCCCGAGCGGAGTGAACTCCTTCATCATGTGCTGCTGTGATACTGTTTTGGTGATGTTCATGTTTGTTATATGTTGTTGTTCAGTCATTTGTTGTTGTTAAATTGTACATAAAAACACTCAAAAACTCATGTTTAAACTTACAATTAACCTCATGAATTCTTAAGCATATTTACATATTCTGAAGAGGAATTTAGCACAACAAAAATAATTTTCCCATTCAAATCAATAAGTGATAATGCAATTTAAAGTATGGATCTAACTAATTATAGATATATCAATGTTAATCAAGTGCATAAACTCAACAAATGGAAGGAAAAACAAATATGCAAGGAGAGTTGTCGAAAGGACAATCACCAGTGTGCACAAACAAGAAAATTGAAGCGACACTTATGAAAGGTGAATGAAAAAAGGAATCAACACTTCTATAAGCTAATATAAGTTAATACATTAATAACCATGAAGAGAAACAATCAAAATAACACTCACATAAGCAAAATGATGAAAGCGATAGAAAAAGGGCAAAAGACGACAAAAGCAAAACTCACACAAAAAAGTGACACAAATTCCACCAAAGGATCCTTGATCTCCTTAGGAATGATATAGTTCCAAGATAGAATGTAAAAATGTGCTCTAGAGGTGTAAATTAAATAGATTTGGGTGGATTAGGGTTTATGACGCACATGCCTAAAATAAAGGAAAAAACGACACTTGGCGGAAATTTATAAAATGATGGATTGTGCCACCTTCGGGAAACTAATGATGAATCCATATTTTGTAGGGATTTTTTTTCACTTTTTTACCTTTTTTATTTTTTTTTTTTTTCGGGAAACTTTCCATGCACACTGCTAAGGAAGATTGTGTGATTCTGGAGAATTGGGCAAGTTCTCGACTTAGTGCATTTCGTAGTTTCTGAGCTCAAGGAATTGATTGCACATTTTTTGAGCTTAGTGTTGGGCTGCCATTCATGATTGTGCAATTATCAAGCTCAAGGTTGAGCTGCCATGAAGGATTGTTCAATTTCCATCATCAAGGTTGGCTTGCCTTCCAAGATTGTGCAGTTTCTGGAGGCAAGTCCAGGGTTGCTGCAAGGTCAAGTTAGAAGGTTAGCTTGTGACTCAAAAAGATCAGGTAAGTATGAAAAAAAAACACAAGCACAAATGAAAAGAATATGTCTTCATCAAATCTTGAATACTTGACGACAGTAAAAGATAAGATCCTGTGGACAAAAGGGAAGGCTATAAAATCAAAGCATAGGGAAAATTTTGGAGGGTGGTTGTAGCAACTACAACACACGCCAGCTCTCTGAATGGGTCTTGTCTCATGTAAAACATGTCTAAATCTTGAGGAAGTATTATTCATTTCATTGGTTACTATAGATTCTTCACTTAGCTTGCATTAAATATATAGTTCCTACCATTCTCTTCATTTATGGCACAATTAACCAAGGCAAGTCAAACTAAATTGTTTCGATTGAGGATGAGGAGTATATAGCTATACGTGAAAAGAAATTTCAGAGTCTTATTTTTCATCTCTGGTGTTCCTCCGCTACCAGCAGGCCTAGATAGTACCTCGATGGAGTCACTTCAAGACCACAAACATTGCTCCGCTATCAGTGAACTTGGACAGTACCCCTGCAAAGTTGCTTTCTTCACCTCTAAGTGATGGGATCTCTAGATGAGGGAAAAAAAATCTTGTTGATGATGCTGACATTCTTAAAAACCTCTTTAAGCCTCCATATACAAGGAATAACTCCAAAAGCCTTATCCCCTATCGAATTTTAATACTTTGATAGTAATACAACAACTTTTTTGTGATATTGTGTCACTTGCCTCTTTTACAAAAAAAATTCCCAAAAATGAAGAAGATTTGATTTATATAGGCTAATGCACTTTAAACAAATAGGAAAAAAACAAAAAATGTCTTATTTTCTTGTCCAAACTCAAATCCTTGTTGCCTCAGCCAACAAGTCTAGGTTTCTTCTTTCTTCCTTTTGTTTTCCTGCGATGCCTCTTGCAACTATTTTTTTGTAGCCACTACTGATTGAACATCCTTTGCCATAGATGAAGGTGTATACTTTTTAATCCAGGGGATATTTGGAAACTCAGTTGTAAATTTGGATGAATCCAAGAATGCTTGTCGTGACTACATTTCCTTTTCAGCTCCTCCACTACTAACAATTTGGTTAAAGAAAAATGAAAGAGATTGGGCTCTACTTATATTTTTACCCTGAACCTTATATGCCATTTTACTAATGCTCCTGAAAAAGTAGAAAGATAGACTCAAAGGGATTTTACCTGTGAAATGCATCAACAACCTAAAATGATACTAATAAACCCTCCCAAATCTTCCTTCACAAGTGAAATATCTCTGGATGACCTTGAGTAGTTTGCTATAGGGTTCAAGCATATATTCCCTTGACAAAATAGCTCCATATTCTTTGTTTTTGTGCTTTGGATTCAGGAAGTATTTGTAGTTAACTATATCTAAAGGCATGCTCTTCAACCATTGTTCTCCATGCATAGGGATCTCTGTAGTAGCTGAAATGGTAACCTATGACACTGGGAATCTCAACTCTCCAACCTTAACATCTACCCCAATGAAATTTAAAGAAAAATATTTGGTCAGTTGAACATTGTAACCCTGTATCTTTTCACAAAACCTAATGCAACTAGTCTTCTTGAATGCAACCCTAATTGTTGGATCTGATTTTATCAAGGCAAGATCTTGAGGCTCAAACCTGACTATGTCTCCTCCTATGTTCTTCTTCTTATCTGGTGTGGTCATAACTTACAATGAAAATATAGTTATGGGGTTTCTCAATGCAAATACAATGCTAAACAACTTAGCACAACAAGAAAGTGCGGCGAGTATGAAATTAGGGTTTAGAAGAGAGTTTATGGCAGACTTTGAATGGAAATCCCCTGTATTAAAAATTTCAAACTACAAGAACTCAACACACAGACTAATATGCATCAATTTTTTGTTTCTAAATGTAGTGAATTTGTCAATACACAGGCACAACGAGAAAGTGCATCGACTCAGAGGTTATGGGGGTTGCAAGCTCTTCTAGGTGCTCTCCTTGGTTGTCAAAGATGAAACCAACAACACACAACATGAATTATGCTAGAAAAGATAAATTGGAACTTGGTGATGGTCGTGGTAGCAAGAAAACCTCCATCTTGAAAAAGCGAAGTGGGTCCCCTACAGGAAAATCGTAGTAACTTACTTGGTTATTTAGGACATCTAAGGAGGAGGAGAAACTAGTTCTATGGATTTTTTAGAGTCAAATGCATGCATTTTTCACCTTCCACACATTCCAAGCCTCTTTTTCTTACAATGATTAGTTTCAAATTAAAATATGAAAGTGTAGCGCAAATGATGAGCACAACACCAACTTTTAATGATGATGATGTGGTGACTTGAGCTTACAACTAACTTGACAAGACACCACTGAACTTGACTCAATGATGAAAACTCAAATCCGTTATGATCTTCACTCATGAATTGATTAACACATTCCCCTAAACTTAGTAAACTTAGACCTTAGGAAATCAATGACTATTTCCATCATTATTCGAAACATTTTAAACATAACACTACTTAGACTCAAACCAATCGTATGATCTCACACTTCTTTCCAAAAACTAATAACTTGATCTCTAAGAGATGATAGAAAATTTTTACAAATTGACCAAAAAATAATAAAGGACTAAGCTAGACTTTGACTACTATAACATAGGAGACTAACATTGGCTCCAATGGGGATGGAATCCTCCTTGTGAGATGCCAAAGAAGATCGTGGACCGTGTGCCGAATCCATTGGGCTGACCCCACCTCAATTTCACAAATTGCTACCTGATTCTTACTCTGAAACCAGAACCACCATACAAATTGAAATCACAACTCACACTGCAAACTAAAAATAAATGTTGAAAAGTAATACCAATCTACCAAAACAAACTAATGGAAACTGGCACAATACTAAAAAGATGCTCAGAGTGTTGATATTATTCACACACCTACTAACTCTAACTAATCCACAAGCTACTTGATCAAGTGAAGTCAAAAACCCTATGTAACCATGAAAGAAAATGGCTAGATGACTGGACTTTGCTTTCATTTTTTCAAGTAGAAAGAAAAGTTTTACAATTGAAAACTCAAAATTCAACTAAAATTGATAACCATAATTCATAAATACAAGAAAATCCATCTTCGTTGATGACTGCAATAAATTGGCAAAAGGGTCTTGGAGAACATAAATGACTACCTTTCTTTGGTCAGTAAAAACAAAAGAACATCCAGACTTTATAATTGTTGATTGTTTTGTATCACGAAGTATTTCGTTTGGTCAATCCTTATCAAATGAAAGTGCAACAATTTATTCTTTCCTATCATCCAAATTAGAGACAAGGTTTGTGTGTTCTTGCAAATATCCAATTGAGGCAACAATGACTTGACTAAAAAAAATGCCTACAAATGACCATTCGTGTATATCAACAAGAGTTTCATCTTGGCTTTTTAAAACTTATGGATATGTCAATTCAAGAGATGTAAAATCATGAATATATTCTACACCATCCAAGGGGTATAAGAAAAGCTTCCTCTTCTTCATTATTTTCTTAAAACTGTGTATTTATCACCATGAATGATTTCACTGCTTAAAGTTTTTATGCATGCAATTTCATAGATTTGATTTTCATAATTTTCTTCATGAGACAAAAACTGAGAAAATGAATGGCATGAAGAACAAACTAATCTACTATCCGCCTCCCTTTCTTGGTCATTTGAAAATTGTTGACTATTTTCATCAAGCTCAAGAAAACAAACTTGTTGTACATTATTACTGAACTTAATGGATGAATCATGATTGTCTTCATCGGGATGTTGATCTACTTCATTTTCAGCCCTTGGAGAAACTATTGCCTTTTGGAAATACACCTGAAGATCATGAAAAATGTCCTCTACTATTTCCTCCTCATGTTGAAAATGAATCTCATGAAAGGCCTCTATAATCTCATCATCCATAAATTGGTCATCTTCATAAAAAAATTCCAAACGCTTAATAAATTATTCAAAATTTGTACAACAACCTTTGACCAGAAACAAGGAAGGATGATATTCTTTATATCTCTCATAAAATACAATATGAAAATATCTAAGAGAATACAACCGACCATTTGGCAACATTTCGTACCATGATTGTGCATTTCCCTCTAAGGATACCATAGACATCTTCATCAAGCAGTCCTCATGAAATTGAACCCTTAGATTGCATACATGCATGTGAAATTTGAGCAAACGAAGAGTAGCATCGTCTCCTTTTCCATATTTGAATCTAGAAAGATAAGTTTCCCTATCTACATGAGGCATGCTATTTGGAAAGCTTGGAATGTTACATCTATTCATGTGAGCATACCTTCTATATTGAGAATTCATCTTTTACCAATGGATTCGCCAAGGGTACTTGGAATTTTAGATCTCGTTGACAATGGAATTTCCCAGTGAATAATGCACAACCTTCTTGTGTGTGATCATTGTTCACCATCAGTAATAAGATCTAAAAATTGATGGTTCTTTCTCGAGGAAGATGGAACATTTCGCTCCCCGACAATGGCGCCACTATGTTAACACTTTGTAATTCCTCCAAGATGAGAGGAGGAACCCAAAGGTAACCACAAACCACTTTAAAAATGGAATATAGCCCTTCTAGATTCAGAGGGGGATCTCTCTATATGAATCTTTGGTCACTTATATGACTGGTTATCTTAGGTTTTAGGCTACGTATTAATATCAAAGAGGAATATGTCTTAACAATTTTATGGCAAGGAAGAGGAAAAATCCATTGGGCATGGAGTCATATTAAGCCACAACAGAGTACTTAAAAGTAAATTCTGAAATAAATGTTTCTTAGCTAAACATTGAAGATGTGACATTTAAAGTATGGCAATAACATGAGATAAAGAAACAAAACATGATATAAACATCACCATAAGAGACTGACACATGAATCCCTAAAAAAGTAGACTTCAACCTTAATCATTCACTGAAACTTAATGAAAAGTAAAATGCACAATGTCTTCTCTATCAATCCTTGACCAACTCTTTCCTTAGTAAAAAATACATCATATATAAATAAAAAACAATTAGTTCCTTCATTTAGGAAACGAATTCCAAAAAAAGATTCAGTTTATGCTTCAAGCAACGAATATAGAACTACTTTCTAGAAACTAGGAAATTGTTTTGACTAAGAAATTATTAAGCAATTACATTGAATACATGCATAAATGGCATTGAGATTCTTCTTGGTGTTGGCCATGATAAACCTCTCTCATAAAATAAGGAGATATGAGGTCATCCAGAAAATTATTCTTACGTGCTTGTACAATCTTCTTCTAAAGTTCATTGTATGAAATATTGTATGTGTCCATAACCAGATCATCATCAAAAGGAACAACTTACCCTTCCTCGCCTAGAGCTAACTCTACTACTGGAGGTGGTGGACACTGAATGGTGACCTATTGTGTGTTTGGTATCAAGTCAACATTTTGATTTGGTGGCTCCCATTCCTCCTCCATGTCTATGATTTATATCAACTGTTCAACCTGCTAAGCAAGCTCCTGGTCCTACATCTATCTGCTCTCCTCCTCTACTAGTTGCTGGTTATGTTCTTTCTTGTCGGTTCTACTATTGTGCTTTTCTTGTCTTCTTCTTCTCTTCTTGTTCTTGCTTCTACTTTTCTTCCTCCAATCTCATATATTCTTCCCTCTTCCTCCGTTCTGCTCTCTGCATCTTCTGTTTCCTCTTTGCCTCTGTTTCTATAGCCTCTTTCATAATAGTTAGATCCGCTTTCATCTTGCGGTTTCATTCTCCCCCTAGAATATAAGAAACCTTTCTCTTTCATTTACGTTGTGTGGGGTTGCTCCCTTCTGCTGCCACTACTTCTAGAATAGCTTCCTTCTATAGAGTCACCTGTGAAGTTCTTGCAAAACTGACCAGCTCGCAGGACTTGGAGGCATTATAGTAATTCTTCCATGGATCTTCCTCCTGCCAGTGAAATGTCCCACTAAGCCACTAAAAGTGAATTCATGAATTCTCACACATTGGTATTTAAAAATACCACATGGATTGTATGGATTAAAGTCTTGAGTACAGAATGCAAACTTCGCTATAGCCTTTCCTTCAATATCCTCGACCTTCGAGTTCTTTATCTCGTACAATCTAATTTTCTTAGGAAGAGTTGGTCAAGGTGCTTTCTTATTCCTATCCAAAGCTGTTGAAAACCCTATGGAGAGATGATATAAAACTTCTTGCATGACATACTTGTCAGTGGAATACCTTGGGAAAAGAGGCAGTGACTTCTGACCACCGAACACTCTAAGGAAGTGCCATCTGGTGAGGCAAACCAATCTGCGATTTACGATACTACTTCCATTGCCCCACGTGACATGCAAAATGGTTCTTCCTCAAAGATCATCTTGTATAGCGGAATGAGGAAGTGGTCAGTTAGCTTCTCCATAACTCCTCAATGGCTGCAATCTATGCGCAGTTTACAATGAATGTTCATGGCAGGGTCTCGAGGTGTCTAAGTCCAGTTCATGCTAGGGAATTCATTATGTACGCAAATTACATCCAATAAATATGCGTACATGTAAAATCTCACTTGTCTTCCCTTGGGAGGATTCAGGGCGTTACCTACATGGATACTTAACTGTCAAGCCAACAAGTCTGACCAGTTGAACAACTTCCCTTCATTCAAAAACTAGTTCACTAAGATTTCCCACCCTTCAAGAAAGGTCTCCATGCTCTACTGACTGTAGATTCTGTAAGCTAAGTTGATCAACAATTGATAGGACCTCTTGAGAGACTTTGTCTTATAAGTATTGGTGGGGGTCTATCGAAACTTTGATGTCTCTTTCACCCAATTTTTAACAACATATTTCATTCCCACATAGGTGTTGGTGGCATAGAAGTATGAATCCATGAGTGCTTATGGCTCAGGAAAATGATACATATGATGCTAATATGTTGCCAGAAACATAGCAAGTTTATGTCCGCTAGAATTTCTCAAAATCACGGTCTTCACATCAATATGTGAAACGATCCAAATGATAACATATGCACATGGGAAGGTTGGATTTTTGCATGCAACCCTGTATAGCCCTTATTTTTGGACATCAATGTATACTTGTTGGTTCTCTAGATCTTCTTGGAAGCTCTTTGCTAAAAAACCATCTTTCACTTTATGCCATGTAAGATATTATTCCTTTTCCACATACAACTGAGTGTCTGAGTATACTAGTGTACTCTAAACTGCTTCCTTGGTACTGCTTTCTATTGTATCTCTTCACGTAGCTCTCTTGGGTGCCATGATAAGAGTGAATGTTGGAGATAAGTGCTTCAACAATTGTGATACCTGTGGGAAGGAAAAGACACTCATGGAAAGAATAAATTAGCTTTTGTAAATCCACTTTCAAAGCAAGATCCAGTAGCAAACTAGTGAACTGATGAGAGAGTGCACAATTTTGATGAGCAAGGGATGGAGGTTGGCTGAGGGAATTGCACATTGTGTAGTCTCAGCAGCCAGTGATGTAGCCTAATGAGCAAAGAAATCAATTCAATGATATGAAAAATTACATAAAGAATATACAAGAGACTTACTTACAACATTATAATGACCAAGAATCATCATATTTTAGATCTTGTGACCAGTTTCGAGATGAATCCACTTGTGCCATTGCAAGAAGAATTTTTTATAGTGGAAAGGTAGGGACTAGTAATCAGATTAATCATTTTGATGATGAAAAGGAAAATGAAAAGCATATTATTAAGGAAATAACTCATATAATCAAAGACAAGCAGTCTAGTCAAGAAAAATTAATAGCAAATTACGCTAGAGAAATGAGTTCCATGGGGAACAACTTACAAGCAATGGAAGTTACTCAATATAATCAAAAGATCAATTTTCATAACATAATGGATACCATAGAAGAAGAACATGTTGACAAGCTAAGTTCCATAAAAGCAAATCTTAAGAAATAAATAAATTATATTCAAGAAAATCATAATAGAATGATTAAGGACATGGAAGCTAATCAAATATCTCTTCAAAACATGTTATTAGCTAAAGAAGAAAATCATGGTGAAGAACTAAGAATCATGGAGACTAATCATTCTAATAAAATGATCACCATGGAGAAAAATCATGCCAGGGAAATCAGTGCTATTAAGAACGAACAATCCAACCAAATGAATGACATTGAGGAAAGGCTACAGAGCTTGATCAAGACCATGGAGGCCGAGTGCTTACAACAAATAAAAATTATGGAATCAATACATGTTGAAAAAATAAATGCCATGATAATTGAACATACCACTCTTTGAAGTAGCTACAAATGATGGAAAAGTCACAGGGTCATTAACTCTAGCCAAGACCAAAGGATATAGTGTAGGAACCTCCCAGCTCGTCGAAGAAGCCTTCACCGTATTATGAGGAAGTCATTAATTCCATTGAGAAATGGTTAAACAAAGATGATATAAGTAGGAAGGAAACTGAAGGGGACCATATCAATGTTTGAGACACCAATCCAGTGGTATTGACAAAGCATGGTCATGAAAATAAAGAAAAGCGGGTCACAAAAATCATGGACATTCCAAATCTTCCAGACAAGCGTTGTCCAAATCAAGTAGAAATTTGCACACCGATAACACCAACATCAACATTGCATCTAGCTAAAAGAAAGCATAAAAGGCAAAAGAAAAGAAGGAAAATTTTTGTTACATCTGGTGGCAGAGAGAAACTTGATATTTGGATGAGTCAAAGTCCTAGCATTTTCATAATTCAACGTGGAACATCCCAGAAGCATCCCACGAACTTGTCGAAAAGTTGGCAGATGCTCATTATGCACTATGTTGAAGACATCTGATTCCATAGGGCATCGTTTTGTATAACATCTCTAACCCTACTTCCTTTTTATTTCGTTTCATTAGGTAGTTTTATTTCATGCATTTATATTATGTCTTTTATATTTCAGTTTGTTATATAGATTTTCTATTCTAGCGATTATTTTCTATGTATGCATAATGATTTCGATTTTGAATGGTTATCTGTTTGATGGAGTTTTATTTTCTTGGATGAAGGCTTCTGGGGTTCTCATGTTACTTCATGGAAGGAATGTGTTCCCATATGGAGCCATATGTTGCACTCAATTTGTCAAAGTTCCAAGGAAGTGGAAGTGCCACATTTTTTCAACAAGATTGGGTCATGTATTAGCAGTATACATGTCATTATAAACCCATTTTGCAAATTATGTAATGCAAATGATGCTATTAATACCTTAAGTATATGTAACAACCTAGGTAAGCCTACTATTTTGGTGAAATGTTTCATCCTAGGAGATTTTTTGTCTCAGTAACTCATATATGTTTCTAAACACAGATGGTCGACAAAGTTTTTCCCTCTAGCCTCAACCCAAA
>APFE031749501.1:43484-130509 GCA_000404065.3 Pinus taeda
CTATGGGGCACAATAGTAACAATATGGGGACTACATGGGTACAACAATATAATAAGGGGGTTGTACTAATAACAATAAGGGGTTACACTAGTAGTATAGGGGCCTAACACAGGCCCATGAGGATAGTTCCTTGTCTTGTGTCAACGTCGTTAAAAAATGAAACCAAGGAATATGAGGATAGTTCCTTGTCTTGTATCAAGCTCATTAAAAAATGAAACAAGGTCCCCTGAAGCAAAGTTCCAAGTCGAGTCATTGAGTAGATCTTGTAAAATCCCAGTCAAGTCTTTCACTTGATCTCGTAAAAGAACCTTCATTCCATCCACCTAATAACCACAAGTAGTCTACTTAGGTGAATGTAATGAAGCTTGGGGGGTATGCACCTTGGCAACATCAAGCTAAGTTTCCCTATAGGTTATGTGAAGGGAATTACCCCATTCACCTTTGTCTATCTGGACGAAGCCAAAAAGGTGTTGGATAACTGTCCCGCTTCACCGCAGCGACTTCCATCTAGTTATAGGAGACTTTCCCTTTCATCATGATGGGGGCATGTAAACCAATATCAAGCATAGTTTTTCATTTTAAGCTGGCGTAAAAACAAACTAAATCCAAGCATAGTTTGTCATTTCAAGCTTGTGTAAACATAAAACTGAATCCAAGCATAGTTCCCAATGGTTCAAGCTTGTCCAAAAATGAACCCATTTCCATTTTTAACACTTGTGAATGCCATTCTATCAACCTTTGTTATCAAATGAGCCTTGGTTGTTTCATTCCATCACCACCATCTCTTTGGCCGATCATACACTTTCACTTGGTTGTTTTTCCCTTTTCTGAGGGACAGTTGCAATGAGTGGTCTTATTAGCCAACCTCTTCACATAAATCAACATGTTCTGAGAAGTTCCAACATCATCAGAACCAATTGCTACCATAGACACCACTCATTCCTCAAAATAGAGTCCTCTTTAAAATATTTCCATACTCTTTAAATAAGAAAAGATAGTCAAGCGCTTGTCCTTTCCAACTCGTTAAAGTATTGGAAACGGCATCTCTCTGGTACTATTTTATCCTTTTTTGGACTTGAGGTATTATTTTACAAAAAAGAGCTTACATAGTTTTCTTTTCGTCCCTTTTCAACCTCTCAAAACATGAAAAGGACTGAGTTATCTTTGTCGCTAAACTCGTTAAAATATCATAATAGCAACAAACTTGTCCATCTAGACAAGACTGAGTTTCACCATCGCTAGACTCATTAAAATAGTAAATAGCGATGGGTTTACTCGAAGGGCGAATTATAGAAAAAGCATATGTTATCCTCCTCAAGCTTGATAAAAAATAAAGAGGTATTGGTTAGCAATGACTGGGGAAAAAGGGAAAAAAATCTTGAAAACTTATGGTAGCAAGTCGCTCTTGAACATGACACTTTCACTTCATCTCCGTGTTTGACTTGGGTTGGGTTATTCCGTTTGCTAGTCATCATACCATTGATCTACCACACCATCCATCTCTTTGGGTTAATGCTACCAATTCATCTCAGTGTCGCCGATATGTTCAAGAGAAGTCATCCAGTTAAAGTCTCATCTGTTGCAATACCAAAAACCTTCATTTTCATGACCGCCATTCCTAAACCTTGTGTCATTAGTTCGTTTTCATATCCAAAAATAATTTACTCCATTTTGTGTTGTAGATGTGGGATACATCAAGGCCCTCCTACGATGATTCGCTTCTTTTCGACATCAGCTCATTATCCAAGAAGTTGACTTAGAAACACCCTTTTCAGTGCTTTGAAGCTTGCATACATCAATGGCAAGTTTCTCTCTTCCGGCAACAGGTTGACATCAATGGCCTTCGACTGAAAGATTTTGCGTGGTGTTCAACATCAAATCATCTATTTACACCATGTGAAATGTACTACTGTACCTTGAGGATCATCTTCATTATTGGTGATCCCTCTCATGTATGTTAACAACTCACATCATTGGCTTGTAATCATATGATATCTCTCCATGTTCGACCTCAGAACATCTTTTCGCATGGTTTGACTTGTACATTGAGTGAAGATTGAACGAGTTTGAAGACCCCAAATCTAGTTTCATCCATCTGGGCTGCAATATATTCAGGAGTACAAAAGCATCAAATGTATGAAGGCTTTACATAGATGGTCATCCAATCATGGATTACAAGTCTATATCTGTAGAAGATTGTCTGATCTATGTACATGTAATTTTATAAATCCGAGTATAGGGATGCCTCCCTCAGCTAGATCATAAAAAAAATCATATTATCATGATGTATTGTAGTGTAATTGATGCAGATCACCTTCCAGTTCGAAAATTTTGATCCTCATGATAAAGAATTTCACCCGACATGAACATTTACGACCTCATGCTTTAGGGGGCAACTGTTATAGACATATTTGGGAAGATCAACCCCAAATCACATGTTGATGTATTAGAGTTCATCATCCCCTAAAATATTTGTTTTATTCCCTAAAGGAACTAAGTCATCTGAATGCCTCATTCCCCAAAAGTTCCATCTCAAAAATCATCCAGAAAATGCCTAAAATGGATCATTATTGAAAGCCCTGTGTTAGGGTGCTATGCATAGCAGGTACTACATTGTCAAAGTGTTATGCATCACATTTTGGCCATCTTTACGGTGTGATGGTTGAGCTTAGACAAAATTCTTGGAGAGTTTGAAGAACCAGTTACTCATGGAAACCTTTAGAAGCTTCTCCTGTGCCACCTGCCCCTCTGACCTCACCCAAGGATGACTAAAGGAACTAGGAAACATCCACCTCCTATTCCCCTCTTTCATGGAACCAATTCCTAAAAATAGAAAGGCATTCCTCATCATCATTGATGACTCAACCTCCTTCATTCATTTATAAATGGATCCCTCATCTAAGAGATCTGAAGGCGGAATATTTTTGAGTGATAATGAAGTGTCGATGGTTTTAGTATTGAGGCAAAGTATTGTTGTAATGTCGGAATTTCTTGTTGTTCATGAGGTGAAGAAGGTTTGAAGCTGGGAGGATGGCACTGGATCGAACTTACAGGTTGTAATACTCCTTTCTATTAATAAATATTTTCAAGATTTTTCCCCTATGATTGTGTAAAATTTCAATGCATTCATATGTTTATCATACTTTCGAATCTATGATGTTTATGAATTATGGATCATTATGCTTTGACGGGTCTTTGTTTCTGTAATTGCACAGGTACTTTCCAAGTGTGTTAAGTATGGGGAGGAGCAACAAGATCGGCCAAAGGAGAGAGAGATCAAGCGAGGAATCAAATGGAAGTTGCAGCTTGGTCCCTTATAATCTTTCTCTTGTCTATCATTCATAGGAAAAATAGTGAATTGTTTTAACTATTGTTTCTAGGTTAGCTACCAAAACTAGAGGGTTAGCATTTCTTGGAAATACTAGTTTTCCCAGAAACAACGGGGATCTAAGTGACAACCCTCGCCCTAAGCGGTTGTCATGGTGCTTGTACAATCAGGGTGACAATAGGGTTGACCTTGTCAAATGTGCACATGTGGGATTTTCTTCATAAGTGCACTTTGCCTTATCCATTTTGAGTGATCTTTAGGTCAATTTTTGTCCTCTCAAAAATAGGAATTCAATGCAATCATTATTATCATCAGATGAGTTATCCAAAGTGGAATTTGACCACAGTTTCATATTTTAACATTATCTTATCCAGATTTCTCCATCCAATGCCATCCTTTGGGACACAATATTTGGATGCCTTTAATCTGAGATCCCTCCTCTTATGGGCTACCAAATGATCAAGACATGTCAGATTTGTCAAATAATAAATAATGTCTTTATACCACTCCATCCTTTCAATTTCTGAAGCTCGGGAGAGATAGAAGGTTCAACTATTTCATTCTGGCAAACCATCTCTAAAGATTTCTCATTACTTTTTGTTAACATATGAGCTAATCCTTGACATTTGACAAGCTTGGTAGGTTTGATATCGAGATCATATTCCTTAATTTTAGTTACCCATCTAGCACAAGTCCCTAATTAGTCGATTTGAGTCAATATATCCTTAATGGCAGAATACAGAACAAAAGAAATAATCTTGGAATAACCTACATATGTTCTGAAATGCTCAAGGGACTTGACCAATGCATAAGTCTACTTTTCCATAATGCTATACTTCAATTCTGAATTCTACAAGGATTTTCTCATGAAGGTTATCCATTGCTCATGACCCTCGTTTTCTTGTAATAGGACACCTGCTATAGTATCTTTAGACGCGAATGAAAAGACCATAAAATCCTTTGAATAATCTAGGCTAACCAAGATATGAGCTTTAGATTTAGCATCTTTAATGTTCTGAAACCCCTTTTTACCCTCATATTTCCATACAAATTTGGCATCCTTCTTCAGTAATGGCACTCGATAGGTTTGGAAATTTCTGCATAGTTTGGAATGAATCTTCTTAGAAAAATTGTTTTTCCCAGGAAAGACTGGAGGGATTTAAGATTGTGTCGTAAAGGTATTTTTTGAATAGCTTCAACTCTTCCAGGGTCAATCCTGATACCATCCTTAGAAATGTCGTGTCCCAGTAATTTTCCTTCGGTAACCCCAAACAATGATTTCGTGAGATTTAACGATATGCGTAGTTCCCGACATCTGTCCAAAACCTACTTAAGATGGTTCATATGAGTTTGTGTCGATTTGATGACACCTACAATGAGCATTCTTTGTAGTTCTTTCTGAAAACGAGGAGTTAACTTACACTTAATTTTCCTAAGTTTCTTCTTAAGTGGTCTAGCATCTTCATATTTCAAAGGAAATTAGCGAGTTTCCATCTAGTTACTTGGCATTAATTTACATTGAGCAAGAATTGTGACTCCATAAGGCACTAGTCTCATACATAAAATCTAATCCAATCATTAATATTTCTAGATTTAACCAAGTAAATAGGCCACTCATCAGTGTCTACCAAATAAGTTGGTTCCCAACTTGTTTTCCTTCACCTCATTTCCATAGGGGCTACCCCACATAACATGTTGTTGTGAGATAGCTAGAACAGAGTGGGCAGGGATCACAGTGACAACCCTCACCCTGAGAGGTTGTCATGGTGCTTGTACAATCAGGGTGACAACAGGGTCGACCTTGTCAAATGTGCACATTTGGGATTTTCTTCATAAGTACACTTTCCCTTGTCCATTTTGAGTGATATTTAGGTCGATTTTGGTCCTCTCGAAAAGAGGAATTCAATGCAATCATTATTATCATCAGATGAGTTATCCAAATTGGAATTTGATCACTGTTTCATATTTTAACATTATCTTATCCAGATTTCTCCATCGAAGGCCATCCTTTGGGACACAATATTTGGATGCCTTTAATCTGAGATCCCTCCTCTTATGGGCTACCAAATGATCAAGACATGTCAGATTTGTCAAATAATAAATAATGTCTTTATACCACTCGATCTTTTTCAATTTCTGAAGCTCAGGAGAGATAGAAGGTTCAACTATTTCATTATGGAAAACCATCTCTAAATATTTCTCATTACTTTCTGTTAACATATGAGCTAATCCTTGACATTTGACAAGCTTGGTTGGTTTGATATCGACATCATATTCCTTAATTTTAGTTACCCATATAACACGAGTCCCTAATCAGTCGATTTAAGTCAACATATCCTTAATGGAAGAATGTAGAACAAAAGAAATAATCTTGGAATAACCTACATATGTTCTGAAATGCTCAAGGGACTTGACCAATGCATAAGTCTACTTTTCCATAATTCTCTACTTCAATTCTAAATTCTACAAGGATTTTGTCATGAAGGTTATCCACTGCTCATGGCCCTCCTTGTTTTTTTGTAATAGGACACCTGCTATAGTATCTTCAGATGTGAATGAAAATACCATAAAATCCTTTGAATAATCTAGGCTAACCAAGATATGATTTTTAGCTATAGCATATTTAATGTCCTGGAACCCCTTTTTACCCTCATATTTCCATACAAATTTGGCATCCTTCTTCAGCAATGGCACTCGATAGGTTTCGAAATTTCTGCATAGTTTGGAATGAATCTTCTTAGAAAAATTGTTTTTCCCAGGAAAGACTGGAGGGATTTAAGATTGTGTGGTAAAGGGATTTTTTGAATAGCTTCAACTCTTTCAGGGTCAATCTTGATACCATCCTTAGAAATGATGTGTCCCAATAATTTTCCTTCGGTAACCCTAAACACTGATTTGGTGAGATTTAATGATAAGACAAATTCCCGACATCTGTCCAAAACCTACATAAGATGGTTTATATGATTTTGTGTTGATTTGATGATACTTGCAATGAGCATTTTTTGTAGTTCTTTTTGAAAACGAGGAGCTAACTTGCACTTAATTTTCCTAAGTTTCTTATTAAATGGTTTATCATCTTCATATTTCAAAGGAAATCAGTGAGTGTACATCTGGTTACTTGGCATTAATTTACATTGAGCAAGAATTGTGACTCCATAAGGCACTCGTCTCATACTTAAAATATAATCTAATCATTAATCTTTCTAAATTTAACCAAGTAGTTAGGCCACTCATCAGTGTCTACTAAACAAGTTTGTTCCCAACTTGTTTTCCTTCACCTCATTTCCATAGGGGCTACCCCCCATAACATGTTGTTGTGAGATAGCTAGAACGGAGTGGGCAGGGATCAGAGTGACAACCCTCGCCCTGAGCGGTTGTCATGGTGCTTGTATAATCAGGGTGACAATAGGGTTGACCTTGTCAAATGTGCACATGTGGGATTTTCTTCATAAGTACACTTTCCCTTATCCACTTTGAGTGATCTTTAGGTTGATTTTGGTCCTCTCGAAAAGAGGAATTCAATGCAATCATTATTATCATCAGATGAGTTATCCAATGTGGAATTTGACCACAATTGAATATTTTAACATTATCTTATCCAGATTTCTCCATCCAAGGCCATCCTTTAGGACACAATATTTGGATGCCTTTAATCTGAGATCCCTCCTCTTATGGGCTACCAAATGATCAAGACGTGTTAGATTTGTCAAATAATAAATAATGTATTTATACCACTCGATCATTTTGAATTTCTGAAGCTTGGGAGAGATAGAAGGTTCAACTATTTCATTCTGGCAAACCATCTCTAAAGATTTCTCATTACTTTCTGTTAACATATGAGCTAATCCTTGGCATTTGACAAGCTTGGTTGGTTTCATATCGAGATCATATTCCTTAATTTGAGTGGCCCATCTAGTACGAGTCCCTAATCAGTCGATTTGAGTCAATATATCCTTAATGGCAGAATACAAAACAAAAGAAATAATATTGGAATAACCTACATATGTTCTAAAATGCTCAAGGGACTTGACCAATGCATAAGTCTACTTTTCCATAATGCTATACTTCAATTCTAAATTCTACAAGGATTTTGTCATGAAGGTTATCCACTACTCCTGACCCTCCTTGTTTTTTTGTAATATGAAACCTGCTATAGTATCTTCGGACGCGAATGAAAAGACCATAAAATCCTTTGAATAATCTGGGCTAACCAAGATAGGAGCTTTAGCTATAGCATCTTTGATGTCTTGAAAATACTTCTTCAGCAATGGAACTTGATAGGTTTAGAAATTTCTAGATAGTTTGGAATGAATCTTCTTAGAAAAATTGTTTTTCCCAGGAAAGATTGGAGGGATTTAAGATTGTGTGGTAAAGGGATTTTTTGAATAGCTTGAACTGTTTCAGGGTCAATCATGATATCATCCTTAGAAATGACGTGTCCAGTAATTTTCCTTCAGTAACCCCAAACACTGATTTGGCAAGATTTAATGATATGCAAAATTCCCGACATCTATCCAAAACCTACTTGAGATGGTTTATATGAGTTTGTGTCAATTTGATGATACCTGCAATGAGCATTTTTTGTAGTTCTTTCTGAAAACGAGGAGCTAAATTACGCTTAATTTTCCTAAGTTTCTTCTTAAATTGTTTAGCATCTTCATATTTCAAAGGAATAGTATGTTCTATAACATCCTTGCTATAGCCTTTGAGCTCATCATATGACAAAGCTAAGACAACGCGATATTCAATAAGAAGATTGATTAAATTTTCTTTCTCTTCTTCGGAAACCCCTTTACCTATTTTAACCATTTTAGATTTTCAGGAAAACTAATGTTAGCTTCAATTAATTCACTAAGATCCATCTTCCTATCATTAGCCTTTTTGGTGGCATCATTCATGTTAAAGAGTTGTTCCATGGCCACCATATTCCCAAAAATGGGGTTTACCCTATCTTTGTTTTTGGTATTAGATCCTTCTTCTTTGGAACAAGCTTGAAAATATTTGAACTCATCCAAATGATTAAGAAAATGGATGATTTTGTTTCATCATCAAACACTTTCCAATGCTCAACATTATCGAGGACAGAGGGCCTAAAAACAACTTATATCGTGGCCTTGTCCTTTATTATACTATCATGGATTTGAAGGGTAGAAGTAGTTATGGCTAGCTCATCAACCTGACCATTTTCTTCTCTAGGGATAATTTGCAAACCAAATGCATCAAATAACTCAATAGCATCCCATACAATCAATGGGTTTCCAATCTTTGCCCAGGTTATATTTTTATGCAAAGTTGTAATTAGCATCCTTGAGCCATTTATAGGCACATTATGAATTTAGTTTAGGGATACTAAAACTAAAATAAATAGAATAAATTATTTCCATAATATTTGGTAAGTTTTTTTGGAAAATGCCAATGTTAACATGTTCAAGCCATAATTATTAAATCCAACTTTTTCCAAAATCGACCCTTTAAAAAAAAACTACACTGATCCTTACTAAAAAAATATAACTCTAGAGATCCTCAAATAAATAAATTTATGGATAATGGAACCATAGTAGAAGGATGCTCACATATATATGCTAATGTCAAGAGTCCAACAAAATCTTGGGTTTTCCCATCTAACTCCCTAGGCATACTTTTATGGAAAGTTGCAAATCACTTCATTCAAACACATTGTGAATTTGATACACGGGTAGAAAAACTAAACCAAGTGGTATAAATGAGTTCCATAATATAAAAATAGTGTGTTTAACCAAATATGAGCACACTATCCTAAATAAGTTGAGTCATGGTCTTGCAAAATTGGACACTTTGTGAAAAAATTGCATTGATTTTTATAAGCTAAACTCTATCACAAAATATCTTCAAATAGTACAATTTTAAATTGATGGGATGATAACAAAAGTATGCTCCTAGATTATTCTATGTATTGTTTTGATAAGATAAGTGTGCAATGCCTTCTGGGTTTATAATAAACAATCCTTAAATGTGGATATATGTAATTTTATACGAGTTCACCACCTCTAATTTTGTCATCAATTCCCCCCTTTAAATAGTTTCGAATTCTTGCATTGTTGCATTCAGTATAGCTACTAGCCCAATAGGTGCACCCATCATTGTAATGATCACACACATCTCATAGTACTTACACAAACCTAAGCATGGGAGCTGAGCTAAAATTTGAATGGTCCTCTCATACCAAATTTTGTGAGGTCCAAATGGGACCTCATACTAGAGATAGTCACAAACTATTGTTCAGATTTTTTTATTATCAACAACTATGTAAATTATGGAATCGAGGTCCATAAGAAGGTTGAGACCAAAAAATGTGGTCATTTAAGGCCTCAAGAGGCCCCACCTCGAGCATCTAAAAAAGCAAATATTTGTTTGCATCAGTAAGAGTAAGTAAGGACCTGACGCACATACCTACAAGATGAGGATTTCTCTGAGTGAATAAGAGAGAATTGCAAATACTTCATATTGAATCTAGAGCCCAACTTATATGTATGTGAGATGTAAAATCCTCTCTCAAAATTACGAGAGCAATAGTGAAAGGTGGTGTGATTATCTTGTGTAAGGATTAATCCAACTTTACTTGTTTTAGGAGTTCAGGTATGAACTTTGGCATCGGTAAGTATGAACTCGGGAGAAATTTACTTATGAACTTTAATCTCAAGAGATATGATACCAATAACTTTGGACTAGGGAACTATGGGAAAAATTAAACCAATGAGAAATTAAAAAAGACATATATATTATTCTCTTTGCCACTATGACTTCAAGCACTTAGAGGATGAGGTTAGAGACATAAAGACATCTAGAAAATGTATTATTATCTCATATAATAGAGACACATAGGCTTGGCAATGAATTGAAGAAGAAGCAATTACTTTCCCAGGATCTGCAGGAAGAGAAGCATACCCTAATAGTTGAGAATAAACAATGCACTAAGTAGATAAACATTCTTGAAGCAAATTTGAACAATTTCCAAAGAATGGTTTCTCTACTTGAAAGAGAAAACATGAACTTGAGCAGTGAGTTGACAAATTCACATGGACATGTGGAATACCTCAATGAACGGATATGATTTTTCCAAAGTGTGAAAGAAAAAAATGAAAATGAACCTACAACATGCAGTACTCAAATAAGCATATCTGAAGACCAAACTACTACGAGAGACAAAAAATGGAAAAACAATCAACTTGAGATAAGAGAGTTACATGCCACAACCATACTATGTCAAATTAAAAAAGAAAAAACTACATTGTTAGTTGAATGTGAGAAACATATCAGAGAGTATAAAGTTGTGGAAGAGAGGGTGTCAGAACTAGAAAGGACAATTCACATACAACAACCAGAAAAAATTTCATTGATGAATAATCTTTCCTCTGAAATGATATTTAAAAAGGAACTGAAAGTATAGATGGAGAAGCTTCAAAACATACTTCTTGTACCTCATATTGCAAGGGGGAAATCATAAAGCACAAATGATGAAAGCATGCATCTGCTCAATATTATTTTTGAGAAAGTTTAAGACCTTCAAACAAAACTTTCACATGTTGAAGGAGTTAAAAAATGGCTTTTCATTGTGGCATTGGTAGCTATTACATATCTAAAACATTTGAAGATGGAGATGTCTATTTTTCAATAATAATAAAAAAAACATCCCTCAATGAAGAGGCTGCAATCACATCTCAACAGTTATAAAATCTGCCAAAGGAGATCCCCATTTTACAGGTGGTTGCCCAAGGGATGGGAGTAGAATTACAAGGCAATGAAGAGGGAGGCATCTCAATAAGCCACCTCAGGCATCAGCTTCTCTGATAAAAATATTATTTGAGCATGCCACTTAACTAAGGAAAGTACATGATATTGCAACAAGTAATATGGTATCACAGGAACTTTGGCACCCACTATCCATATACAGAAATTTGTTATTCTGATTTATCAGTGAATGGTAAATGGTATGTCTATGGCCCATATGTCTTGCCAACATGGATCAGGAATGTGGAACTAAATTGTAATGTCTTCGCAATTCATGACAAGCTGAGATCATGCTTCTTGTCCTCTATTCAGATTTTGTTCAATATTTGATTATCGGGGTTGTTTAATTATGGTGACAAGATCATAGTACAGTAGAGGATTGAAGTCCAATTCTATCCTTACAATTCTATTTGCCCAATTTTGATATGCCAACATTTATAACAACACTATGTACCTTTCATTGTGCATACAGAACATTCCATGAACAAACCTCTTTTACATATGTCCAATTCCACAACTATTATTGCTCAAAGCTAAGGATAGGGGCATACATAACAGAAAAATGTATCACGTGGTCCTAAATCAATAACATGACCCAAACACGCATGCCTACTAAATCCAAACCACAAGAAATAACATGATTTTGCAAAGACAAAGAAAGAGAAAGCACTATGCCTCTACTGCCTTGAAAATGCTCAAAATTCCTAAAATGGGCCATTTCAACAGTTGCTCATTTGCTTCTGAAGCTCCAAACCAAATCCCCCTAGGTTAAACACACAAGTCTATGTCAACAGGTTTACAAGGGATATCATCCACAAATGTGGGGAAGCATCCCTTGGATTTCCCATGAGATTTTCCTTCGAAAAAATAATAATAATGACTCTCTATATGGGGTTTGTAATAGTTTCAAGTCTCATTATGAAAGTGGTACATTCCCATGTTGGGATTCCATTCCATTGAAGTGCATGTCCCAAATGTTATAGCATCCTCCTTCACTCTTCCATTAACATCACTAGGTGGTTTTGGTGTCATGCCTTGTGGGCCCTCTTTGGTTTGTGGTTGTTATCTATGTGATGCTCATAAGAATTGAAGGTGTTATGACAATAATTCAATATCCCTATGTTGGGAGTCCATTCCACATTAATAACTTTATCCTTTCTGTTAGTGTTGGTATCTTCATCCCTCCATCAGTGATCGAATTTCTCTTTTTGCATGCATAGTAGGTGTCCCATCCGATCAGCTGCATTCCATTAGGTCATGGATCAACTGATGGTAGTGGTTTATTATCAAATTTCCCTCATGGTATTTACCTGCTGATCTATTTTCACCAGTTTCAGGTCATTTACTGTTATTTTATTTCATTCCATTTATCAAAATAAATTTTAGGGTTTTAGGTCTCATTAGGTCTAGGGTTTGCCACCATGATCATCAAAAACTCAATAAAAGGTTAGTAGGCACATGAGGAGGTCCAATAAATTCATCAGATCAAAATTTCACTAAAGATATGCTCAATAAGTGATTTTTTACCTCAAAACTCTGTTTTGAGGTGAAAACAGAGTTTTTATTTCTATGTACAAAATTTTATGTAATTTAAATATTTTTTATATGTAATAAGCTCAAAGCTGCTGCCCTTTCTCACCTTGCCAACTCCAGCCACTGCAAACAAAAAACACAAGCATCAATGCATCAGTTTACCAAGTGATTAAGAAAAGTCAATTCCAATGAAAAAACAGAGCTCAAGACCAAAAATGACTTTGACATTAGAAAAGTGGGTTTGGGATAAGTAAAAATTAAAAGTCATCCATATATAAAGTGAAAGGGGTGCCATGTATCATTTTATTGTGCAAAATACCCTTGGAGAGCAAAAAATCACGATTTGGAGCAAAGGAGATAAAAAACCCTGTTTTCCAAGCAAACTTGCCTAGCGTTGCGCATCAGAGGCAGTGCGCTACACATCAGGCTAGCGCTGCACATCAGTGGCTTTATTGCAGTGTAAATTTGCACGGGCGCTGTGCATCAGGAGGGCACTGCACATTGGGCCCAGTGTGCTGCGCATCAGTCAAGAAGCTGCCAAAACCATTCCAAATCACCCAAAAACCCTCAAAAATGTTGCATTTCTCTCCTAAAAGTAAGTGCTCATTGATTTTGAGCTGAATTTGGTCTTCTACATATTTCCTTCATAAGTTTTGCATCTTTAAACTCAAACCCTAGCTTGTCTTCATCAATTTCCCATTTCATTGTAAAACTTTCACTCCATAACCAAAACCAACATCATTTTCCCATTTTCTATACTTCATTGCCCTAAATCACTCGATTAATTCCAGTTTCACTATCCCACTCCCCTAAGAAAACTCATTCCCTTCATCAAACCCTAAATCCCTCTCAAAACCCTAATTTCCCAAAACCTCTCCCTTCATTCCCCAAACTCCTTTCCACATTTGTAAAATCTCTTCATACTCATCTCCTTTGTCCTCCCCCATTATGATTTTCCACCATATCATCATCACATCACTTCCCTAAGACAAGCACCGTGACAAGAAGCAGTGAATCAGGTTATGACTATGAGAGAGAAACCCTTAGTGACAGTTCGATGGAGAGACTTAAGGAACAAAAAGGAGAATGATAAGCTAAAGATCTTGGTTGAGGCTTCACTATCCCAACAAAGCAATCAATGAGGGACCCCTGTGCCAAATTTGGGCAAGTTTTGAGAAATTTTTGTCATTTTGAAATTTTGAAATTTTACAACACAGGATATTTCGGCTGATGCGTAGTGCTGGCATTTAATTGGTGAATCCTCTTGACAAATGGCTTGTATATTTGGAATTAGCATCAAAAAATAAGCAAACCTAGAAAGTTTCATCAATTTTGGAGGAGATCTGGGCCACCAAAAGGGCAAAAAACACTCAAAAAATGCCCTCTCTTCCACTTTTTGGACACATAGGAACCAGTCTTGGGAGAATCCACCTTTGAGGGGGCAAATGACCTCCAAATCAGAAAATTGGAAGTGTTCTAGAAACTAGACAGTTAGGTCTTTCCAACACGCTATCTAGGGTCTGATTTGGATGAGTGAAAGTCCTCCAAAATCATCCTCAAAGTGGCATTGCGCATCAAGAAAATTTTTGCCAATTTTGCTCAAAAACTCAAATGTTCGCCTAGTTTTCTACCAATTTGACTTTTTCTTCTCTCATGGTCAAATTCATGATGTAATATGATGTAAATTAATGTACTATGATGTAAAAATGATGAAAAATGACTTAAGGAGGTAGATACATTAGTTTTAGGTGGTTTTGAGCTGAATGAATAAGTTTCCATAGTTTTAGAGGCAAGCTATTCCATTGCATATTTTTCAGTTCCTAGTTTAGATCTAGTTGAAACAGCTCCTTGACTCATGGATTCGACCCCTGATGGCTAGCAGATGTGGTTTGATGCCTATATCTTGTACTTTCTTATTCATTTGTCAAGGTTGGACTCTTGTGGATGCATTGAGCTACTTTGTACATCACTTCTGCAGTTTGGCAAGGAAATGAACCAAGGTTTTGCAACATTTTGTGGGATTCTTGTGTTAATGTGAATTAGCATTGTTTTTCCTCTGTTATTTTAGTTGATCTTATGTTTATATGTGCCATCATCTTTCTTATTCTGCATAACTAAATGAATCAAGTGTAGAAGGAAGAATCCATTGGTGTTTCAGTGCTCTGCCTTGGGGTTTATTTAGTTTTACATGTTTTCTACTGTCTAAAGAAGACTCATGACACTTGCATGCCCTCTCCAACTCCTCACCAGTATTTAGACTCAACATCACATTCATTTAAAAGTGCTAAAACACTTTTCTTCCTCACCCCGCAGAAACCTCTGCAAATCTGTGTTGATTTCCTAGACCCAAAGCTACCTTCCTCATGTGATCCAACAACCAACCATAAAAATCAATCAAATTCCTTTGAGCATATACCTAGCCTAAAATTAGTATTCATATCAGTCATCTCAAGCCTTACTTGCCATATTTTCTTTGAGATTGATAAGGAGAGAGCCCTCTCCCGACCTAGTAGGGCTAGCTACCAAGTTAAGTGTGGTTTGATGTTACCCTAGACCTGCCTTTCTCAGCCTGAGGTAGATTTAGGTACTAACCCTTTCTCTTATGATTACTTTCCACTACTACAAATTTACAATATATGAAGTCACAATGTAGGTCTCCAATGAGGTTGAGATATGAAATCACAACACACGCCTCCAAGGAAGTAAGTATGGATAGCTAATTTTATTGAAAACTATAGCGTAAAATAGAATGGAAAGAACATCTTTTGGAAAGTGAAAAGAAAAGGGTAAAGTATCATCCCTAGATCTATGAAACAAAATTCCAAAAAGAATGAAATATATCATGGAAACATATACACCATAAATAATAAGAATAATGAAAGAAAAATGCATGACTACCAACCTATGCTTTCACAAACAAATAAGTTTGGTCCAATAATATATTTACAGTTAACAAGGGAAATTTCACCAATATATAGATGATTCGTGGGAACAGAGACACATCAGTGTTCTTGATCTCCACTCTCAACCTGCATATGACAATGGGAGAAAAGTAAGAACTACCTTCCATACAAATTGAAATAATATTTATTTAAACTATAGCATGTCAAAAGACATTGCATGTTTATCAATAAACATGGACTTTTATTTATGAAAATAATGATAATCTGAAAATAGATATCAATTTGCAGATATGCAAGAAACATTTCCATCTGCCACTCAATTTCAACATTCATTTGGAATGCTTTAGTATTAACTCAACTTCAATTATATCTAAAGCATCTTCAAGGATATCTAAAGCATAAGAAACAACCTGAAGGACAAGTGATGTTGTAATAAAACCAAAGTCATATTCCCGTACAAGTGGATGACGAATAATTGCAACCTCTTTAAAGGACCTTGTGTTCTGGTATGCAAAGAATAAGCCATGTTAAAGCTTTAAAAACACTTTCTAACAAAATAATAAAAAATTACGGCCTTATCCATAGTCATAACTTCAACTCTTCAATTAATAATACATGTATCCAAAAATTTATTGTATTTTACCAATTCATATCTCATTGAATGGAAAGCTAGGAATCCATTATATTTTAATCTATGGAAAATCTTGAGAAATTAAATCACATATATCTTCTACAATATCAAATAGGCATAGGAAAATAATATTACCAATATTGAAAACATGAATGCATACTCCCTTGAAATCTGACTATAAATTAGAGGAAAAAATATTTCCTTAGTATTAGTGATCTGGCATTTCCTAGACTTGATACTTGATTATACAATAAAACATGTTTCTAAAATGTAAATGTGCTAAAGCCTAAAAGAAATACAAAAGACCACATCATGCTTATGATTCTCAAAGTCAAATGAAGACATGCACATGTACCTATTAAAAGGGAGTTATACAATTTAACATGCCAATAACATGTTTTTAAAAAGCCTAATATTTGATGTGTAATCTCAGGAATATCTAGAGAAATGGTAGGATTGATTTGCTTCGAGACTGAGCAGATATGTTTGACAAGAGGCATTTTTTTATGAACCATTCTCCAACCCAGAGGACAAAATCTCTCACCCATGAAGATACAAGTAAACCCATCAAGAATATGAAGATACACGTAAGTACTCTTGAACAATCGACCTTCGTTTTGGAAAACAAATTGGTTTGTTTCTACACTAGCCATTATGATCGTAGGCTTCCAAAATATGTGGATTTTGAATATGTTTCCATACATGTTCATTAAACGAATACCCAAGAAATCTTTTCATTATATCTCAAATGCACAACATCATGAATAAATAAATTGCAAAATAAAAAAACCAATATGGGTGCAACAATGCAGAACTACGGAGAACTAAATTTGATACCTTGAAATTATTTTTTGAGGGAAGGGACCACCATTAGAGGTCTTGAATGGAGAAATACTTTTGAGAGTTTCTCCAATGAATGGAAATCTTATGCTACCAATCAATAGCTTTGATCTCTCTCCTACATTTCCTTCAGAAGTTTTATCTTTCAACACACTTCACATCATTACCTCTGAATTTCTTAAAAATTATAGATTTTGACAACTTCCCCACTGCTCTAGCAGCAGGATCTTCAAATTTCCTCATTTTAACCAAGCTCCACACATTTTCTATCTAGTAGCAACATCTGAAATGACTATTGCAAGTTGAATGTTACCTTATTCTATGTTGCATAATTGCCATATTTTCAAGAAATAAAAATCTAGTGGCCCTGAATAGATTGCACTTAAATGAAAACATAAAAAGACTTAGAAACAAATTTTCAATCTGGAAATTACAAAAGAAAATAAGCACAAACCATTCATTACTAAGAATGGGCATTGTTCCCTACTCCGTATCCATGTTTTGGGGATAAATCATCAAGAAATAACGTTCAATATCCTAGTCAATCCATTCATGGAAGTATAACCTTTAGAAGTGAAGCCCACACACCCAAGAAGACCCTGTCTATAAGTAAAAAATGCCTTTGTATTCAACTCTTGATATTGTGCCCTATTGGCAGTATAATGAAGCTCGTGAAGTGAAATTAGCATCTTCCTAATATACTTAGTAAAACTTCCCCCAAATTGAGGCTTCACAGCACAATTATTTGATCCTCCTGCCTCTTACTTGAAATTGATTTAACATTGCAACTGTTTAAATCCTTCTAGTGCTTGTTTCCTGAATTTGAACTTTTCTTAGTGGGTTTCAACTGCTTATAGTTCTTAACACTCCCACGCTTCTCGGATTTCTTCGCAGGGGCAATAGTTAGACCCTAGAGACTATCCTTTCCCTCGGCCCATCCCTCACTGGCACTCCTAAAAAAATGTCCTCAAAACTCCACCATTTTCTCGCATTGGGCTTCTCAGGAACCAAGCTCTTGACCTCCTCGTGACAATTAGGTATTCCCTTTCCCAGTGGAAAATCCTCATCGACAGTGGATAATGACTTGGTGCACCTTGAGTGGGATAAGGAACACCCTAGACCCCTTGCTTTCTTCCTAGCCTCGTTCACGGATGTCATAAAGAGATAAAATCTCTTCCATCCCCATTCCCACTCTAATTTACCTTGGTAAATCTTGCATAAGCTTCCCTGAGAATCCTCTGCCTTTCCTCCTCTGTCACCCCTCCATGATAGGTGATCGAGGTGACCATGGGGAATGCATCGACGATGGGTTTGATGAAGAATTAAATGAATTGAAGCACCTCTTATTACCATCATCAAATTCGATACCCATTGACACCTTCTTAGGAAGCTGTAGCCGAGGAGGAAGATACAATGATCGAATCTTTTCATTACAAAAGAGCTAGTTAGCCATGCACAATAAGACCTCCAAATTCAGCGCTTCGTCCACCACTGTGAACCATGCCCAAACTCAAAATCATGTCCACAAGAGTTCCCAATAATTCTCTCCTTACTAAAAAATTCTTCAAAATAATCCCCCCTCCATTCCTTTTCAGAATACCAAGCTTCTCCTCACACACGAAGGGCACTTCAGATCTAGTAGACTTGGCAAATTATGAAAAAATAACAGTCAATCACATTAGGCTAGTGGATGCATTGAAATAAAACCTTCCAAAAGGATATCCATTTCCTCTTTTGGGATTGGATATCGCACTCTATGTTGTGACTGTCGAGAGCTATTGACAACGTTGTGAACTCTCAGTTGCCAAGGCTCCTGTAAAGCTTCTGGGAATCAAAACTTTATGTATGCAGAAAGAGACACTATTGATCATTCAAGAAACTTCTTCCATTTTCTATGCCTCCTTTGGCATGTAATGTTTTCTGTAGAATGCAGAGATCCTAGTGGCCTCTAGACGAGGTGATGTTGGAGCGATCAGGGAGAATATTTGCAGAGATGTGAGGACAGTAATGGCGAAAGAAGATGGATAAGAGGGGAAGTAGGTGAGGGAGAGGGCATCGAAGAGGGGAGTTGTGTCAAGAAAAATAAAAAACGAAAAAAATCTACGTGTCAATTTTTTATTTGACAGGCAGGTGAAAATGACCTTTAGTGTAATTACCCCTGAAAAGCATAGTAAACAGGGATACAAAAATGGATCATATTTAAGGATAGAAAGAACATTAGAAAAAATAGTAATCTTCAATTTTATTAATTGTACAATATAGAAGTAAGAGTGTAATGGTTTTAAAATTTAAGAGAAAATATTGAATACCCTAAAATTATTAGGGTTTAGAGGTACTTGTTTATTGGTGGGCTCAAATTTGGTTGGTGTTTAATTTTCAATTTCTTTCGCATTGTATATAGAATGTTAATTTCTTAAAAATAACAATAGATGTCATTAGAGGTTTATATCCTTATGAGTGTGTATACTAAGTCCAAATGAGATTTATTAGGGAGATAATTAATACTTGTAATTATGATCTTATTTGGATTGAGAATATTACAGATCATAATTACAACCTACAAGTAAAATGTCTTTAAAAATATAATTTGATATCATAACATTAATTTCTTGAAAAATTATTCCATTTAAAAATAATGGCATCCATATTGGTGATCAAATGCAATAGTTATGTATCTTGGAAATTTATGAAAAAAGATTAAAGACAGATTTCCATAAATGCTATAATAAATCAAGTTGACTAAATACACCACAATAGTGCATAAAAAAAAAAAATTAGAGGAAAAAAATCAATAAGAAAGTGTTGGAAATAACACTAAGAGGGGGAGTGAATCAGTACTATCACATCAATAAGTTTATTTTGAAAACTGATTTATATATGCTACTTCTGTGAAATGAACTAGAGTGTACACACAACTATGATTAGAGAAACTAGTGTATACCCAGAGAACTTGTAATTTGAACAATTTATCATGTGTTGATCTTTAAACAGTGCATTAGTAACTTATTAAACAGTGCAGTAAAACAGAATAAAGGATCACATATAAGCAACAAACATGAACACCAATATTTAAGTCGGAAACCCAATGTGGGTGAAAACCACCTTCTGCTGTCATCTCCATCTTCTTTTAATAATAAGAAAATATATTTACAATCTTGTATTGGTGCAGACCCATACCAGTACGCAGGCACCCACCTTCAAAAGGCTACAACCTTCTCTCATTTTCCAAATTCTACTAGAAGGGAGTTGCGACCCCCTAGCTCTTGTTCTAGCCAACGTGATTATTAGTACGTAGGTGCAACCTACAGAAGGATATGACCTTCTCTCTTCCTCTAGGGACCACGTTTCATAAATTTTTAGATTGGATGCTCCTCGTATACAACAATACACATGAAGGCCTCGTTTCATCAATTTTTCATACTGGACCCATCAGAAACTTTGAAACTCCAACTGCATCAACCAACAATCATTTAATCTGAAAAATCAGATTGTTGTCACCAGAACACTGTGCTGAACCCAGGAATCAACAACAACCTAAAAAATCATGCATCAGAATATACACGCTACTTTACTAAACCCAACCTACGTGTATACGCTACTTCCTGTAATTAAACCTGCGTATACCTTCAAAACTACTGAAAACATAAAACTTCTGAATCAAGTCTGTACCAACTAGCAATATAATGAACATCTACAGTCAACTTACAGAGCTTTACATAGGCAACAACAAAGATCAATTTTTCTCACTTATACAATCAATCAATCAAATACCAACCTCCTTATGCACTCAGTTTTATATTCAGATCTAAGAAGACTTCATTGATAAACAGTAGTGAAACAACAAAATTGATTAGATAGATCACTCAGATCTGAAGAATAGGCTTTTATTCTGTATACGCTATTTAGAAGAGAATAACGTGCATGTACACATGCTTTTGAAAAGACGAACTAGCATACATATATGCAAATATTAACTCATAACTTACTTGCACTTTCAGACTTCAAACAAACCTAAATCATGACATTTAAAGAATAAAACAAGTGTACATGACTAGTCATAGCCCAACCAATATCAAATCATCCAATAATAAGTCATTTCAGGTCTTATGATCTTGATCCAACATTGAATTCAAGGTGCAAAAGTATTTCAGATCAAATCACAAACATAGCCCCTGCAACATAAAATATACTTCAGATAGAAGTATTCCTTAGAAACCCATACACTTGCACACTTGGCCTTATGATCTTCTCCTCCTTATATAGCTTTAGTCCCTTTGTCAATACCTTGGACCAGAACCACTTAGGACCAATACCTTGGACCAAATACCTAGGGCCAATACCACATACCAAATACCTAGGGTCAATACCACGGGCCAAATACCACGGACCAAAACCTTGGTTTTCCAACATGTACGCTCTTTTCTTCTTGTGGGAGTGCATGTATATGTGTACGCTCTTTTTGTTTTGTGGACCAACGTGTATACACTATTTTTCTAAGTGGACCTGTGTATACTTCTTAAATTGCTTTTCATCAACCTTTTCCTTTACCTTCTTTATTTTGATCAGTAGACCTTAGTTCCATCTTCTTGTTCTTCTGTACCACTGCCTTGTTACGTCTAAATATACCTGTTGTACTGTGAGTTTCCTTTTACCAAAATTTAATTGACCTGTGAGTGAGTTGCCATCAAGGACAACACTTGTATCATAATGCCAACAAAAAGGACTTTAAAGGAAAAAATTATGTTGATTTCAAATTACCAATCCTAAGGGGTGGGGTGGGGAGCGGGTGCATGGAGAGTGAGGGTGGGCTTTGGTGGAAGGCAGCAGGAGAAGGGGATGAGTGGGAGTGTTCATAACATTAGTTTTTCAATGAACTTTGATTCCATCTTGATTCACATGGGTTCATATGATATGGGTTTCCAATCTTTGTCCAAGTTATGTTTTTATGCAAAGTTGTAATTAGCATCCTGGATCCATTCATAGGCACATTATGAAGTTAGTTTAGGGATATTAAAACTAAAATAAATAGAATAGAAAATTTCCATAAGATTTGGTTTTTTTTTGGAAAATGCCAATGTTAGCATGTTCAAGCCATAATTATTCAATCCAACTTTTTCCAAAATTGACCCTTTCAACAAAAACTACATTAATCCTTACTAAGAAAAAGATATCTCTAGAGATCCTCCCATAAATAAATTTATGAATAATGGAATCATAGTAGAAGGATGCTTACATATATATATGATAATATCAAGAGTCCAACAAAATCTTGGGTTTTCCCATCTAACTCCCTAGGCATACTTTTATGGAAAGTTGCAAATCACTTCATTCAAAAACACATTGTGAATTTGATCCATTGGTAGAAAAACTAAACCAAGTGGTATAAATGAGTTCCAAAATATAAAAATAGTGTGTTTAACTAAATATGAGAACACTATCCAAAATAACTTGAGTCATGGTCTTGCAAAATTGGACACTTTGAAAAAATCGCATTGATCTTTTTATAAGCTAAACTCTATCACAAAATTCCTTCAAACAATACAATTTTAAATCGATGGGATCATAACAAAAGGATGCTCCTAGATTATTATATGTATAGTTTTGATAAGCTAAGTGTGCAATTCCTTCTGAGTTTATAATAACCAATCCTTAAATGTGGATATATGTAATTTTCTACGAGTTCATCACCTCAAATTTTGTCATCAATTTCCTCCTTTAAATAGGTTAGAATTATTGCATTCTTGCATTCTGTATAGCTACTAGTCTAATAGGTGCACCCATCATTGTAATGATCACACACATCTCATAGTATTTATACACAAATAAGCATGGGAGTTGAGCTAAAATTTGAATGCTCCTCTCATACCAAATTTTGTGAGGTCCAATTGGGACCTCATACCAAAGAGAGTCACAAACTATTGCTCAATTTTTTTTATATCAACAGGTATGTGATTTATGGAATCGAGGTCCATAATATGGCTAAGATCAAAAAATGTGGTCATTTAAGGCCTCAAGAGCCCCACCTCGAGCATCTGCAAAAGAAAAGATTTGTTTGCATCAGTAAGAGTAAGTAAGGACCTGACCTGCATAACTACAAGATGAGGATTTCTTTGAACGAATAAAAGAGCATTGCAAATAGTCCATATTGAATCTAGAGCCCAACTTATATGTATGTGAGATGTAAAATCATCTCTTAAAACTATGAGAGCGATAGTGAGAGGTGGTGTGATTATATTGTGTAAAGATTAATCCAACTTTAATTGTATTAGGAATTCAAGTATGAACTTTGGCATTGGTAAGTACAAACTAGGGAGAAATTTACTCATGAACTTTAATCGGAGGAAATATGATGCCAATAAATTTGGACTTGGGAACTATACGAAAACTTAAACCAATGAGAAATTAAAAAATACATATATATCATTCTCTTTGCCACTGTGACTTCAAGCACCTAGAGGATGAGGTTAGAGACAAAAAGACATCTATAAAATGTATTATCATCTTATATAATAGAGTCACATAGGCTTGGAGATGAATTGAAGAAGAATAAATGACTTTCCCAGGATTTGCAGGAAGAGAAGCATACCCTAATAGTTGAGAATCAACAATGCACTAAGCAGATAAACATTCTTGAAGAAAATTTGAATTATTTCCAGAAAAGGGTTTCTCAACTTGAAAGAGAAAACATGAACCTAAGCAGTGAGTTAACAAATTCACATGGACATGTGGAACACCTCAATGAATCGATATGATTTTTCCAAAGTGTGAAAGAAAAAAATGCACATGAACTTACAACATGCACTACTCAAATCAAAAATTTAGGAAAGGAGGTTTTATTGTTACAAGCAGAAGGAAATGATCTGAAGACCAAACTACTAAGAGAGACAAAAAAATGGAAAAATAGTCAACTTGAGATAGGAGAGTTACATGCCACATCCCTACTATGTCAAATTTAAAACAAAAAACTTCATTTCCAGTTGAATGTGAGAAACATATCAGAGAGTATAAATCCATAGAAGAGAGGGTATCAAAACTAGAAAGGACAATTCACATACAAGAAACAGAAAAAATTTCATTGATGAATAATCTTTCCTCTAAAATGATATTTAAAAAGGAGTTGAAAGTATAGATGGATAAGCTTCGGAACATACTTCTTGTACCTGATATTGCAGGGGCGCAATCAGAAAGCACAAACGTTGAAAGCATGCATCTGCTCAATATGATTTTTGAGAATTTTTAAGACCTTCAAACATAACTTTCACATGTTGAAGGAGTTAAAAAATGCCTTTCCATTGTGGCATTGGAAATCTATACATATGTAAGACATTTGAAGATGGAGATGTCTGTTTTGTAATCAGAAAACCACATCCCTCAATGACTAGGCTGCAATCACATCTCGGCACTTAGAAAATCTACAAAAGGAGATCCCCATTTTACAAGGGGTTGCTCAAGGGCTGGGAGTAGAATTACAAGCCAATGAAGAGGGAGGTAACTCAATAAGCCACCTCAGACATCAAATTCTCTGATAAAAATATTAATTGAGCATGACACTTAACTAAGGAAAGTACATGACATTGCAAAAAGTAATATAGTGTCACGGGAACATTGGCACCTGCTAGCCACATACATAAATTTGGTATTCTGATTTATCAGTTAATGGTAAATGGTATGTCTATGGCCCGTCCATCTGGCCAAAATGGATTTGGAATGTGGAACTAAATTGTAATCTCTCCGCAATTCATGAACAATATGAGATCACGCTTCTTGTCATCTGTTTAGATTTGTTCAATATCTGATTGCTAGGGTTGTTTGGTTATGGTGCTAAGATCACAATCCAACAGAGGATTGAAGTCTAATTCTATCCTTACAATTATGTTCACCCAATTTTGATATGCCAACATTGATAAAAACACTTTGTACCTTTCATTGTGCATACAAAACATTCCATGAACAAACCTCTTTCACTCATGCAATATATTTACATATGTGCAAGCAATATGCAAGTACTTTTCACTGCCAAAGGAATGAATTCCACATTGAGAAAATTAACATGTATATAGTATATATTCACATTTGGATAAGCATCTCGCTATAGGAAACACACATACAACTTTTACACCATTGGGAGAGATTTGGACAGGGCACATTGATGGTTGTAGGTTCTAGGGAGGGAGCCTAGACTATGAGCAGGGAGCCTCTTACTAACCTCTTGGCTCCCTCGTCCTGCTACCAACAGTCACAATACTCTTTAAGAAAGGCATTTCTATTATGTCATTAAGGAAGTGAGAGAACAAAAAGAAAGGCACCACAACTGCACCCCCGACCACTGCAATAGAATGACATATACAATTGGCTGGCATTAGCAATCTTTAAGGAAAAGAAGCCTACAACATGAAAGTAGGAAAATGATAGGTGGGAACCCATTATTTTGGAGTTGGAGCCTACCAGAGTGCTGGGAGCCACCCTTAATAGGATTCTGACTAAAACTCATACATGGTATTAGTTTTAAATATACCTTTAAAAACGATTTATGGAAATATTATTCAAAATAAAAAATAAATAGGAGATCAAATATCCAGGAAAATATGAAAGGAGGCATGGGTCTCTAAGAGAAGGTATTGAGGATGAACAAAAAAGACCTGAATCATTTGTTGAGGCTCTCTAGTAGGCTTGTTAAGGAATAGTTTAACAGTGGAAGTGAGAAACTGCACTTGCACTTGAGCTGGTTCTTTAGGAAATATCTCCATAAATCTTTCAAGCAATTCATCATCATTGCCAATCCTTTTTTCATATTCACCCATAATCCAGATCGTGAATGCCTGAGATAATCAGTTTAATTCATGATTAGTTTCCTGCATTTTAATGTTATAATTTATCAACCAAAATAATAGAATTATGTCCACTACCTATAGCAAGAATCTCACTAATTTCTCTTATTTGTAAGCTTTATATATCATGTTTCAAGTAAAAGTCATTAGTTTATAGGAATTTTGTGTCTCTCAATGAAATTTGATATCTGAACTGAACAACAAAAATGTTAAGCACACAATAATCAAAGACAGAAAAACATGTTTGACAAAACCCTTGACAACCCAAACACCCTCGCAGTACTATTTTTTTCCGTTGTTGGGTGTCTTCTCTTTCGCACATGCCACACACATCTCCCTGAGATAATTTCTTCCATGGCTGGGCCACACACCTTCCCATGCAAGTAATATTAGCCCATTGCAAAAATGAGGTAAAGGTTTTCCTTTGAGGAATCAAATGAAACATGTTACATAATGGACCCATGTAACCTACAATTAATTAGTTTGTTGAGTTGTAGAAAAGAGTGTCTGTTGGCCAACAAAAATCACATGTTAGCTGGCACTTCTACAAACATAGAGTTATAATGCTGAATGGAGAAATGTGCAAGCATATTCCACATACACGAGGTGCATATATGTCCTATGTGAATTTGTAGACTTGAGGAAAACTTTTTATTTCATATAACTATAAGTTGGTTGAGCAGGGAGATTGTTGATTAAAATTAAAATATATGATAAGATTGCATCAGAGCTAAAGAAAAGTAACCCAATGAAGAAAATTTGGGCAGTGGCTTGTTAGTATAAAAACTCTATTAACTAAAAGAAAAAAATGATTCCATGCTACCAGCCTTTATTATTAACTAATCAAGTGATTTCATAGATTTTACAACTTGAATGCTTAACTTATTTCTATTACCATTTCTCAATCAATTTCATGCTTAGAAGCTCATTTTCTATGCAATGATTCTAGATTCATGGCATTCAATGCCTAGTCATCCCAAATATTTGTCAGTGGCATGTCAGTTCTGATAGAAGATTTCCCCAAAGAAAGTAAGCCAAAGGTCAAATTAACCCAAAACAAGGATGCATGTTGCTCAAAGAAACATATCCACAAGTTCTTACAAGAATCAGTTGCTCATGGATAGAGATGAGTACCATTATATAAAGAGATACCAATAGTTGTGGCAACAAATCTAACAGTGTTGAATGCGCAAATTTAATTCACCCATCACAAAGAAAATATGTCTAGAGATTGTGACGAAATCAATTCAAACACTCCCAACATAATGATGAATTCTTGCAATGTAAGATTATTGATGTTGTGATAATGTTTATAAATGGCTTACAAAACAAGGATGGAAAGATAATTACTAGTTTTATAAGACCAATAGTTATATCTTTGAGAAAAGCAAACATCCAAAAAACCATATAAGATTTTGATTGTTTAAACTAACCTTGAGGCTTCTCCGTCAAACAACCCTTTCACAAGAACTTAAAAAAATATATTTTTGGCCTCCTCAGCTCTCCCTTCATTGCCAAACCCCTCTAACAGTGCATCATATGTCGCAAGTTTTGAAACTAGTAATTGATGGACTGTTGGGGGTTTCTCAGACACTGTCTGGAAGTGATTGTTGCTCTTTCACTTTGGCATCTAGCTATGCTTTGAGATTCTTTACCTACTTTACATGTAAAATTAGCCAAAGCCTTGAGACCATACAACATAACAAATAAAAATCCCTATTAGATATTGCAGATAGTAGATAGTACATATGTTCTTTTCGTTTAAGTTTTTCCAGATATTGCAGTCCCTCCTCCTTTGCTTTTTGTCTCTGCTCTTTGAGCCTGATTTCAAGTTGTTCTTCTAGTTTTTTTTTAGTTTGTAATCATTTCCCTTTCATTTTGGCCTCAAGTTGTGCTTCAAGATCCTTTACCAGGATACACTTAGGGAGATGAAGCAACAAAGAAAGATCTCCAGAAAATTAATAGCATAGAAGCAAAGACCAAACTAATCAACATTGAACATAGATAGACTAAGAATATACAATATTTCCATAACAAGACACACCTTTAATGAAAATTATGCCAATAATAGAGGTAGCTAGAAAACTTCCAATTGTTAAGCATACATATCAATATATTTAATTTGGTTTATATAAAAATGACATATGAACTATATGTATTGTATTATAGAATGTAAATTTAGCATCACCCAGAAATTTCTAAATAGGAAAAGCATAATACATTCATTTAGATGAGTTCACACTTCAAGTCAACCTTGTTGCATTTCACAAGTTCTCTTACCTCTTTGGCAAACCATTCTTTCATTTCATGAGTTCTCTTTTGCTGATCCTCAATCTCCTTTAGTCTTGTCTCTATTTAATGACATATTTCTTGTTTGCGAATCTTGAAATTTTTCTCGTTTTCAAAAAGGGACACAACCTCCAACTCCATAGCTTCTAGTTTGGCTTGTTTATCCTCACTTTCTTGCAGTTTACAATCACAATCAAAATCCCAGAGAAAATTCAGTTAGAGCAACCACCTTTAGGACAAAGATTTACTTTCTTATCTCATTCCCACCTCTTTAATAGTGTTGATGAACAAACACCTCTTTGTATCACACACACATGGACTGATATTCCAAGCACACAACCTTGACATTTGCAATTTTGCATCATATTAACTCTCACTAACTAAAACATTTAAATCATATAATAATTGCATATAAGTAGAAACATGCATATAATTAGTTGGAATGGGTACACACCACATGCATGTGCCACCTAGGATCTCGAAAATTGGGAGGGTTTCCAAACCAGTGCATGTTCGAAAAGTAGAAATTTCAATTTTTCATGAAATGGGGAAGTGGCACATATATAGAAACTAAAAACTAAAGAAAAATTCAGAATAAAAACTATTTTGAAGTTTTCATCTCAAGCATTCTAATCATGGCAATCAATGTCACCTAGAGAAACAAGTACAAGTTTTAAAAAATGGTACAGGCTTCGGAAATGGCATTTCAAAATATTAAGGCAATGGAAAAGAAACATGGCTATATATGGTATGTGAGAAGAATTTTTTTATATACATAGTGTGAAAAAAATATATGGGTAGGATATTCCATTTTTAGCTTTTTAATTGCTCTTCTTTATGATTTGATTTGATTTCTTTTATTTTATCAATCAAGAATATAAAAAATTGATTTTACCATACATAAATGATATTTTCATGTTGGGATCTAACAGGAAAATAAATCCTAGGAAATGTTTCCAAGAGTTTCCCAAGAGTTTCCATACGGTTTCCAAATCAGGAAGGTTTCCTGTATGTAAACAAGCCACCAATTGTAAATTTTGATAACGTTGCTGGAAATAATAAGCAGATGTGGGCCTCCTAAATATAATGTACATATGAAAAATATCACCATACATAGACAATTTATATAGTCATAGGAATGGTAGCTATGAAGAAATAAACCTTAGGCATGAATAAATAAACTACACCAGTGCGAAAATTTCTTCTTGTACACCTTCTTTCGTTTCCCCTATTCTATATATAGACTGATTTGTAGATACCATGTAAATATATTATAATAGCTGGAAAATTAAGCAGATGTGGACCTCTTCAATATAATGTACAGATGAGAACCATTATCATACATAGGCAATGCAGATAGCCATTGTAGCGTTATGAAAATTTCCTCTTTAATACCCCATTTTTCTATGCCCAATATGCCCATAGGCTAATGTGTATGTATCATGTACATAGATGTTCTCTTGGGTGCCAACTTAGATGGGCTTGTATAGATAATTATTTTGGGTGCCAACTCATATGGGCTTGTATAGAAATAAACATGTGATGTTTATGATGTAAATTTGATGCAAGTTGTAGAATTCCTAGTGAGGAACCTAAGGCCAAGGCGGTGCTATGGATAGTTAACTATCTGAGCTAGTTTGCTTTACCCTGTGTTTGACGTTCATAATGTAGTACTGAAAAATACATTAGTATAAAATGGAAGCTGTAGAGCAAGAGGAGGTTATGATATGGAAATAGTTTAAAAGAAAGTGTTAAAAGAAAATTTCATTATGCCATCTGTTATATTATCCCTCCACAATTGAAAGTTTTCATAATCAACTATCATCCACTGGTTGTTTCATGCTGGTTCTGTGCAGCGTTTGCAGAATGATGTGTGACCATTGAAAGTGTTAGAAAAGAAATTGTTGAGTAGAGGATGAATCCCTTTACTGGGTCTCAATCTCCAAGAAGCAATGTTCCACAGGGATGCATCCCCCAAGGTGAGGTGTATGCTCAATTTGTTTTTTATGTGTTTATAAATTGGAAGAGAGAAATCAGAAACAAGAAGTGCTTGAAAGAACTGAACAAAGAAATGGAGGTCACGGGATAAAGATGATGGCGTTGGAGTTGGTAGTTTCACACTTTCATAAGGGCATCCAAGACAAGCATGACCTGATTGAAGAAGTGGAAAACAAGATGGAAGTCCACATTGAGGAAGATATCGATCCATTTTTTACTAGACCAGATATATAACCATGGCTCTCTCTGTGCATAGTATTTCATTGAAATCGTGTTAATAATCTTTTGTTAACCTATGTTGGTGTCTATTTAAATGGATACTGTATTGATAGACCAAAAATGAGGCATTTTAGATTGTCTATAGTTTTTTCTAGTTCTGAAAAAGAACTAGCAATAGTAAATCTCTTCAACACCAAAAATTATTCTGCTTGTTGTGTTAGGGATTCTCTCTCAGGAAATTTATGGAGAAACCGATAGATTTTGTATATATGTACTGTGCAAAACCTTTATAAATCTACCCTTCAAATTAGGGTCAACCCAAATAAATGTGATTTGGGGTTTCCATTGCAACAACATTTTCCCCACAACAAGCATAAGATGAAGCCGACATGTGTATTGTGTGTGTTTAAAGAGATGGATAGGCAAGTTTACCCTTACGAGAATAGGGCACCTTAACATCTGAATAGAATTGGTGAATGTCCTCAACCAGGGATATGGTACATCGCTTCTTAATGTGCTCGCAACTAGGTAGGAATCAAAGAAAATCATTGCAATGAAGGGACCACAAAGCAAGGTCACCTCTTTATGGATATTAGAACCCACGAGGAAGAATGCATCACATCAACCTGCGGGATAGGCACCACAACAATATGAACAAAATAAGTAATTATCGTGGATTAACATAAAATGGAAAATAACCTGGTAAAAAACACTAAATCCCTTATCCCTCAGCGTGTTCTTTGTCACATTATAATCCTAACCTTGTCCCAACTGAATACGCACCTGCAACAACTTGGGTCAATTCAAATCAGCCATTACATCCCAACTTAAAATAACACCGAAAATCAATTATTAATAAGATTAGGTCACATTTCTGTGATTTGGGGCTTAAACAAAAGCTAGAGGGCATGCATATACAAAAACAAGAGTTTTTTTTTCTTCAATAGATTTAAATACAATTCTGTATCCATAATATTTTGGGATTCTATATCCATAATGTATTGGGCTAGATCTGAGCACTTTCAAAATAAAAAGAACATAAGTTTGGGGTGAAGGATCAATCTCTTCCTCAATGGATTTGAAGGATGAACGTAAAGCAAGAAAAATGCCCAAAAATCCAAGAGATATAGGAAACACCTTGATCATGTCCACGACCTGGATGACACATGTTGCAAGTATACCAGCATACCATAGGCTCCTCCATTGACAAATGGCTTCACTATATTCCACATGTTTCCATTCTTGGGCTTCTCCCCTTCCATCTCTCTGAAGGAATTGAACACCCGATCGATCTGAAACTGCCCTCCCCCCCTCTTCTTGAGATCACCACTGATGATGAGAAAAAAACTACAAGAAAAATTTGTCTATCTTCACCTCCTCAACCAAAAAATAAAAGAATAATAGGTAGAGATACGATCTTTGTTGTGCTACAAATCCCATCTTCGATAAAAACTCATGATTTATAAGGCCCTTTATTTTTATAGTGCAAGAGGGAGAGGGTTGTTTTACCCCAAATAAATCACTAACTTAGCATGCGGTCATGTGAAGAATTTGTAAATGAATTAAAAACATAAAACAATTCTTATTAGAGCTATTAACAATTAGGGTATTATTGTAGGCCGCCGCCAACAATAATTTTGTGACTAAGGTTTGTGATATTTGGATATGTTGTAAGGTTTCGGGGAGTCAACGTATCTTATTCTTTTTCTTGAATAAGGTTGGTGAGGTTCGTGATATTTTTGGCACATGGTTTCACTAAATGATTGATATGCCCTAATACACTTATATCTACATGCTTCTTAATGTGAAAACTAAAATTATTAGTTACATTAAAATATTTTTAATAATTTTAATATAAAAAAGTAATAATAAATCCAAAATACTCATAGAAATTAACAAATATAAAACACTCATTTTTAAGATAAAACAAATGGTAACCAAAATATCACAAGGAATAGTCTTCCTCTTAAAATACGTCACAAACTTTGAATTCAATAGTAGTCGCATCATTAAAATTTGCTGCAAGTGTTTTCACCAAAAACTTGAAAATTTAGTGTAGGTTGGATGCCGCCAATTTCATTTCAAGAATGTGTTTCTAGAAGATCATTTTGCGGATGAAGAAATATCACACAACATTAAATAACACATTATAGTATATGATATCCACGACTAGTGTCTTCTCTATCCAACCCTAACCCTAATGTTCAAATTTACAATGAAACCCAAACCCTTTTTCTCAACGTCTATAAAAACAATACCATAAGCTTTATATCATTCTCCTTAGGCCCTCGCAAGTGCATGGGGAAAATTTTCTTTAGGTTCACTCATTTCGGACCACATGGACACCTTCAGCAAGCACTTACCATCCATGAGAAAATATTATAATATTTGTTGAAGTTATTTGTCATTCCTCACTCCTTTTCAACCTTCCCTAAATTTTCACTATTTTATCTCTAACTACTCGCCCTCTCTTTGCATTTAAGTCTTTGATATATATATCTGACATGACTTATTAAGTCCATTTGAGACCATTACATTTGGAAGTTGTGATTGAGAGTGATTGGATGTCAACATGGACCATGTGTTAAGTATTAAGTTGACTGACTTAGAATAGGTATGTTTGTAAGGGATTGATACATTACAACCATATATAATTGGATTATCAAAATTTTGTTAATGTTTTAATTAATTAAACTCAAAGATTCCATTGGCATTCAAAATTTCGACCCATAAACTAACAACTTCGAGTTAACCATACATAGATATTCATACATAGGAAAGTTTTGGCAGTAAATAATGGATCCCTAGAAAATTACCAGACCTAAACTAACAATTTCCAATTAACCATATGTAGATCAGAGTCGTCATAAGTGAGATAGGGATGGAAGGAGAATGATTTAAGCACCAAAAGGACTATCATAGAGTGAGAGCCCATGCAGAAAGGAAAGGCTCAAGAAACAGCTCGAAAAGGTTTGAATCCACAAGGATTAGAGGAGTTTGGAAAAATACAACTCCCCAGATACCTATGTGACTTGGATTCTTTGAAACCAGAACATGCTAGAGGAAAGAGAAGAAATACATAGATGAGAGAGAACCCAATAAGATAACAGTAAGGAGAATTTAAGTCAAGCCAATGAAGAGGTTAATAGAATAAGTTAAACGAGAAAGAAGGGTGGCCAACCTAAGAGGAAGAATGGTGAGAACAAAGAGGAGAGAACTTTCAACTCCTTTAGAACACAATTTCCAACCCAAAATCACAAGGTGTTGGTTATCCCATAAGTGAAGCTTGACCACTAACATTGAATACAAGCCTATGTTATGGACATAAAACTCAAAAGTGATGGAACAGGCCTTGTAGGTGAACTGGATTTCCCAATTGAAATTATCGCAAATAGGATCAAGAAAATATGAAAAAGTGCAGGATACACATCTCAAAGTATTCAAAATATAATAGAACAAGAACATAGCAAAGCAGACACACATCCAAAAAAATGTCAATATCCCTAAATTAACAAAATTTTAAATGGTAAATATTATTATTAATAGGGGTTCAACCAACCAGTGAAATCAATACCTCCAAAAAATATCAAAAGGTTCAACCACAAGAAGCACATGATGGTGAGAAACAAGGAACATAATGCCTTGAGCATTCATAATTTTATTTTTTCTTTTTTCTTTTGACTTACAAACATGTTCAATGAGGCCAACAACTAACTTTAATTGGTCAATAAAGTTACATAACCTTCAACAAATGTTTTGATGCAAATATAATAAACTCGAGGGTATGAGCACAGCTCATGGACCCATTGTAAATGCTAGGTATAGTCAAGTTCGTATAAAACATCATAAGGAAAAAGCTTGTCTTTTGTAGACCATAATAGCGCTTGAACTTAAGCCCCGTATCCAAATAAATACCAAGATAATGGAAAACAAGATATAACAATGAAACTTAAGGAATTCATAAGGTAATGAAGCTTTTCAATTCTTGAAATAATACTTGCTTGAAACTTGCTTTGTAAATGACCACTTTATAGTAAAGGGGAAAATACTAAAAAGGTATCAAGCAAATAATCGCAAAATTGACAATCAAAACTCGATAAGTTGTAGAAATACGCATGTAATCAATAACTAAAATTGCCCAAAATTTCAAATTTTTGGTTGCTTGAAGTGAGTTAAATTCTTGTTAGTCCCAAGTTGACAACAAGAAAAAAATAGGCAAGTTACAATTAAAATCTCAAATCCCAGGTGTTATATTTTTACCTTGTTTTCTCAGTAGTTGATTCTCCTTCCTCATAGCGCAACTGTAACAACAGATCCATGCCTCAATATATGTTTGCGGAATTGATAACAAATGAAGTTAGGCATAACAATAGTTTGTTTTAGGAGGAGTGTTATTGTTATGTAGATAAGTTTGTAGGGGGCGTAAGCATGCATGCATGCATGCACCATCATTAGTTAATTTCCTATTTAGATTTAGAGAAGGACGAACTATCTATGAGAAAAGTGCATGTTGCAAGGAATATATCCAAAGGTCGTGCATTAGTTTGTCTATAGTTCAGAGCCTCAGTGCATGCATGCAATGACCTAGTCTTCTCTAGTTGAGCACACTATTTCTGGAAGCATTATCCATGCATGTGGGTGCACTCAACACCATCACCTAGGGTTAGGGTTAGGTTTTAACACCATCACCTAGGGTGCATCACTAGATGTCTGTAACAACCCCTAGCCACCCAAATTAGGGACATTACCCTTGAAATCTACCTCTGATGCCATAAATTTAACATTTCTTTAGCCTCTATGGAAAAATAGTTCAATGTCTTCTTTAAAGCCATTTTAAGCAATATTTTCCTAGGCAATACTTTGCTAGCTTTGACATAGGAGAGCCAATCACCAATATGGAGAATTTCCTCTCTTGAAGCACTACCTCATGGTAAAAGGATTGTTGGCTATAAAGAGTCCTTCAAAGTTTATAAGATATACTTTTTGTTAGAACAACAAGACAATAGTGAGTCGAAACATGAAATTTGATGAGAAGGCTTTGTCCTCTAAGTCTAAGGGGCATCTTGGGAAGATTGAGGAGAGACAATTGTTGTTCCAAATTATTCTCCATAGATTTGAGGGAAATCATATTCAGATAAGAAAAGTTCCAATGCAAACAAAGAGCACGCATGGCACACCCACACATTGCACAAGGCACAAGAGAAAGTTGGAGCTCCAAAGACTTATTTTCAAGTGAGTCATCCTCCTCATGAAAAACCACAAGATATGAAAGGTAATGATTGGAAACAATGATTGAATATAGGTGGTTGTAGAAGATGAAGCATGTGGCTAAAAACAGGAGATAGAAGGACAATGTTAGATTCATTGGATGAAGATTCTCAGAAAGAGAGGTTACCTTTTGTATTTGGTGAATAACCAACCTCATATTTGTTGTTTACTTTGTAATAAATACATTGAGCCAATTCAAGGAAAATTCACTCAACTACTACAAAGAATTTTCTTCACTATTTGAATGGCACATTTCATTATCCATTAAGGTATGTTGAGGATGGAAAATTGATGTTGCATAACTTTTTGGATTCAAAATAGCAAGGTGATACTAATGCTAGGAAGAGCACTTAAAGGTTTTGTTTCAACTTGGGGTCCCAAGTATGATATCTTAGATCAGTTGGAAGCAAGCAACAATGGTATTCATGTGTTGGAGTCGATGGTTTAACGTATTGTGACAATCGAAGTTTCTCAACTCTCTACAAATATAGCACTTCATGATGACTCTAAGCATATCGACATTTGGTACCATTTCCTGGAAGATAAGTTCAAGAACGGAGCAATGGTTCTTAAGTATGTTCCCTTGATTTTGCAAGTTGTACACATTTTGACTAAGCCTCTGTCAAAGGGTAAGATTGAGATGTTGAGGGAGAGACTAGGCTTAGTGGAGAACACCTTCTCACGAAGAGGCAGTGTTCCACATTTTTACCTTATTTTCTCAGTAGTTAATTCTCCTTCCCCATAGCATGAGAATGATAGTATGTCTATACCTGGGAGCAACAAATCCTTAGAATTATATGTGAGTGGAGCATTGATGTCCGATGGAGTTAGGAACAACACTACTTTACTTTGGGACAAGTGTTGTTGTGTAAGTTGCATGGTATAGTGAAACAAAAATGCATGCATCCGAAACAAGGATGTGCTGGAAACATGACCCCCAACAAATCAGGAAACAAATATAAATATATATAGAGAGAGAGAGACAAGTGTTAAAACCCAAGGTCCAATAAAAACTTGCTACAAAAAATACCTACATATCATCAAAATCATCAATATCACACTCTAAGCATTAAAATAAGACAAAAAAATCATGTCAAATGTAGATTTTCTTTATGTGATGGGTACACTTTTATGAGGGTCATGATTAAATGCTAGTTCCATACCCTCGTACATGATAGAAACATCGCAACCACCCCAATCCTGAAATCCCAAAAATTATTAAGTCTACTGGATTTTGAATGGAATATGAAATTTTACTTTCTCCATATGAAAATGAGGTTGGAACCACTCTCTAACATCATGAGAAAAATTATTTAAGAATTTACCATTCTTTATGATCAAGAAGATGTGTTTGGAGCATCCTTACACCATCCTGCTAGCATTCCCCAATGTATGTGTATTGAGGATAATCAACCTATATTGATTCCCCTTCATCAATATGGTCCTTGTAATGAACAACCTAGATGTTTTGACTTTCCAAGTCAGTCATCTCCTTTCTTATGCCCATCCCAACATGTCCCCACGAGTGTTGAGAAGAATCACATGCCTAAGGAAGTCTCTGAGAAGAAATGTTTGGGCTTTGATCATTTAATTCTCTATAGTCAAGCTAGAAGGTATAATCCAATGGTGTGGATATGGCTCCCCTTTTCCCTCCCCTCTTTCTTCATCTATGACCGTTTTACGTGATGCATGGTTGTCTTATTTTCCCACCTCCCACCCTTGTACCTCATTGTAAAAATCCCACAAAGGGAGATGTGGTATTTCATTGCCCTATCTCATAGTCATTCATAAGTGTAAGAGTTATTTGATTGATATAGTGGGTGGGTTGGTTATATCACTATACTTAACATCCACATTTTATGCATGGTAGTATAGGTGCCTTGCATATTCTTTTTGCATAGCGAATATCATCATATGATGTTATCATGCTAGATTAGTATGCATGTAGATTAGAACATGCATCTTAGATTAGATTTACTTTCTGTATGTATTATTATTTTCATGAAAAACCTCTGTGATACCGAACACCCAATGCACATACTCCCAAGCAATTGTATTGTAATGTGTAGGTTATAGTTTTGCGGTCCTAGGAGATTGTTGGAGTTTTCATGAAATCCCCATTCGAGTACATGGATCATTTGCTCTACAATGAATTCATGTCCCAATTAGAGCCAGATGTTAGTATTTACCCACCAAAATTGGCTGGCCCTTAGGAGAAAATTTTCCTCCTATTCATCTCTTTCATCCAACAACGAACAACCCCTGACAACCATCAATAGTCAATTTGATGTGCTATTCATATCTCAGCCATATGTATCAACCATACGTCTCCTTGTGCATTTTCCAAGGGAACATGTTGCAAGGTGGGCAATCCAACCCAAAAGATACTTTATTCATTTTTTATTCAGGTGCTTATGCTTCTTTGTATTTTGGGAATTTGGCATGGGTTATGGGGTAACTTGGAAGAAGGGTTTTTATTGTAGTCTTGTTCCCTCACCTTAAATGGGGGGTTAATTTTCAACCCTAGTCTAGTGGGACCTCTCTTAATGTCCCATGTCTTTAGGAAGGAAACTACTTGGGAAACACTTTGCACCTATCACGAAACCTAAGGTGCTCAACACAAGCCCTAGAAGGGAAATCTACTAGCATGATGTTTGTCGTTTGTCACTTCGACCCACACGTATGGAGATATTTTATGGCCTTATAAAAGTTACAAGGTTTCCTTGTGACTATTACTATAGTTGTTGGGAGGGAGTAGCATTTCATCATGGAAATTAGAGCGGATGTAAAGTGTCATGAAATCTCTCTATCTATTTTGAGTGAAGAAGAATGCAAAATAGCTTTGAAAACCTACCATATTTATATTGGTGTCTTTACCAAAAATTTTAAAGATGTAGTGAATGCTAAATCGGATGTCCTCTATGTATGAATACTGGATTTCCCTATATATGCTTAGTGTGGATGATAGGGCATAAAAAAATACTCAACCATGAGCTTATGCACATTCAACACTATCCAATTTTGAATGTTTTTTATTGTAATTCTGAGGTGAGACATAGGTTGTCCAATTATATAGCATGACTTAGAGATAATTTGTTTTTGTATGTTCAAATAATTTGATTAAGTTTGAATGTCTACAAATGATTGCATGATGTTTAACATTGACATTTGTCCCATTTATAACTAACTAAGAATGGGAAATGGAAGGTTACCTTCTGATAGAATGGTGTTCAGAACTGATTGACCCTTAAGATGAGACCAATCATAATAGAAACCAAAAGTGAAAAGGCCGAGCAATGACAAAATACCATTTGTATGTGTTGATATTTCTTGAAAGGGAAGATATAAAATACAACAATAATTCTAGTGGTAGGTGGGGCTCAAGACTCACGAGATAACTTTTGATTGTTTTGGACCACCTGGTTAGACCTTGCCTTTGTTGAAGGGAAGATCATGACCATCAGGACCCTCCTATGATAATCATTTTATTTTTGACTTCTTTAATTTATATAACTTTGCATGCATGCCCTCTGATGGATACAAAACATATCCTACTCTGGGTAGCACAACTATAGTAAATACTAAATAATATATTTAATGTAATTTTCCCCTATACTAAAATTTTTCCTGCAACAAAAAATAATTTAACTTTGGCATTCTAGGAATTTTATAATAGAAATATAACATGTCATTATCACACGTAGCCTCTTCAATATCTGTTTTGCATCTTTCTTTCCATTGTCATTCTGTGTTATAGCATTGGTTCTTGTTGTTTAGGCATTCATTATTAAAAGGCAAGGATAAAGATCACAAACATTGCAATGTAGTATATCCATGTTGGTTAAGACTCCTCTGTGCTTTTGAACTATGGGAAAGATTTAATTTATGTGATTTATAAGAAACACCTTCACTACATCCTTCCGTTGAAAAATCTAATCTTTAGTATAACATCTACAAGAAGGCCAATTCCATAGTGGTTTGTAGACTAGCCAACTAGGGCTTCACCATGTGTAAATCTTACAATGGAGTTGTATGTTTCCAAATTTGGTACTAATATTATAGTAGAATATGGATGTGAACCTTCTCGATGACATGAATATGTAGTGAAAACCATGAAACAAACTCCTGAGGGAAGGAACAACTAGTCAATTTTTAAACTTATGATAAAAATATTTTAGCTTGATCTACTTGGTGGCCTCTAGGATCAAGCCAACATGTTCTCCATGTGTCTCTCTATTTCTTATTAATATAGTCAATTACTCCACTAAAGTCCTTGGCTTATCATTCACATCAACATAGCAAAACAATATTGTTGTATACGCACGAGTAGCAACAAGAGGAGCACAATGATTCTAGAAAGCATATTTAATTTGTAAGGCAATTTGTCAAGCCAAATACATACATTTGCATCTATAAATTGACAAAGCATACTTAATTTGTAAGACAATTAGTCAAGCCAAATCCATACATTTGCATCTATAAAGCAACAATGCTTCTCAACAAATTATATGAATATTTGTATGCTTCATTTTATCTCATCGACACTTAAGTCATTTTAGAAGTTGAATACCTTGTATGAATGCATGAGCTGCAATTTTTCTTTCCCATGTCATGGATGAATTTCCATAAACACCTAAAGATGAGATTCAACCCTTTCTCTCCATTCCAAACTCCTTTCTAAAATAAAAGTCACCATTTCCAAAGATGAGGAGATATAAGTAGAGAAGTGGTACTAACCTCGATTTCATCGATATTTTTCTGCTTGATGTCAACAACAGAGTGCTAAGATATGAATTTAGCCAAGTAAGTCACAAAAACATCTTGTTGTGCTTACATACACATGACAAAGGTAACGTGAATTGCATAAGGCTACCTTCAAGGCACTTGTATATAACCACCTCATTATCACTTTGGTCAAGAGGAACATTGAATGTTTCTAGCATTGGAAACCAACAAACCTCTACCATGAATCTTAATATTACCACATCTATAGAAATGTAATACATAGACCACCATCTTCCATAACAAGAGTTATGTTACATTTTATTTAGAAGACTCATCTACAATAGGTCATTGCATCATGACATTGTTAAATTCACTTGCTAAGGCTTGCAATCTTTTTCCTTAAACTACTCTTAAATGTGACGAATAAGATCACCACTCGTTTCCAAAGCTTTTTCTTCCCCCTATTACAAATTACGATATTTAGTATACTATCTAGAACTAAGATTTTGTTTGCATTTATGGGAAGTTTATTTTGTGGCATCAAATTATCATCTTCATCTTGATTTAATTTTTCACAATACGACCATACAAGGATACCAAATAGTCATCTAGTAAATCTTCTCCATCATCTATACCTCGGTTATTCCCTATGAAATCCGCCTTTGACATATGAAAAACACTGTAAGTTAGGAAAGAGCCAGTTGGAGAAAGGATGGTCCCAATATAATTTGAAATATGATGATCCATGAGAACTACCAAATAATTGAATAGATGAAAAGGGCATACCTTATTCTTCACCATTGGATTATGTGCATCAGTGTTGAACATGACCAGATTATGCAAGAACATAAACTGTGTCTGCACTAGTGAAAACCTTTTGTTTGCACTTACAATAGCGCTCTGCAATTTTTTCTATGATGCAATAAAAATTTTGTGCTTCTCCATATAATTTAAAGCCGTGTAAGAAGGAACTTATTGCCTCATTGAATTCCATTCCCTCAAAATTAAAGGAATCAACAAAAGGTGATGTACCAGAGGATGATGGACTAGGATCTAATGTTGCAGAAATATTGTGAAGATCAGTATCAACCCCATTCGAATGATTTCAAGGTTTCAAACATAGTTCCTTCCTAATGGTCACATTACCATAAGAATTGGTATTGATAGAGATCTTAGGAGAGGAGGACGAAAGAATCAATAAGGTCTCTAGATGGATATCAAGGTGAAGGCAGAGAAACTCGATATCACTCTCCACTGAATTAGTAGGAGAAAGGTCTCCAGAAAAAGTCCCAAATTGAATGTGAATAGGTCAGGCTATCATTTAATGAGTCATGAATAGTGGATGTCATCCCATTCACATCAAAATATAGAGTGTGGGTAGATTCCAAATTGTCTGAACAAGGAGAAATTTCTGGTACAACTAACAATGAATAATGTTCAATACAATTAGAATGTGGTAGCTAAATATGCAGAGAAACAATATGTAAAGGACATAAAGTAGAATTACTAAGAGAAACAACATCTGATACCAAATCATTATGAATATGTTTCTCAAGACATGTCATAAGTGGTGTGATTTTAAGGTTACCCGAGAGAGATTTTTGACCAATCTCCTGAGCTGCTGGAGAACATACATGTGTCAATGGACGACCCCCGTCATAGAAAATCGTTGATATTCCATGTCACTAATTTCCAACTCCATGCAGGCACTCAACAATAAGATGTCCAACATTATGACAACCCAACCAGCGAAAAGGAATTGCCCAATAGTTAATTCGCTGGCTAGTAGAGAAGGCAACCCATTTGAGCTCCACTTATGCACGAAGGCTAGCAATGAAGTCCATCTCTACCAAAAGCCATGCGATACATTTATCTCTCTGTAACAAGATTTCTTCCCCCAAGAAATAAAATTTACCAATGGAATTGTCAATCATCATTAGTGATTCATGTGACGATAATACAAGGGGTAAATTAGGGATTTTAGCTCGAAAGTAATTTTTTTTTCATGGAAATGATAGAAATGGATCAAATCCCACATGCTAGTGATGTAAGGAGAGGAAGCCATGACCATGAACCCAATATGATCCCAAAATCTTCGCAACATCATGATCATTAATAAAGTGGAAGCAGAACCATTGATTGTATAAAATGTTGAAATGAGGAGAGCGCTTGAGAATAGGGTACCAATATTCTTTAACCTAGGATGCCATCTAAGATCCATCCATTCATAGATAAAACCACTTACCCACCAAATCCCATTGTTATAATCCCACCACGGTCCCAAAAAACATTGAAACCAAAAACGAGCTTCTGATAATATGGAGCAACCTTAATAGACTAATTTTTCCATGCACGAGGAAAAAACATTTTTCGTCGATACCCATATTCGGGTACAATAGCCAGCGGGGATACCGAAACATTTGAATACATGTCCATAGTTTGCATGTACAAGATATGTCCAAAAGGGTTAGACTCCCAACTTGGGGCATCCATGACTCTCTACCTCAATAGTCGCATGTACCAATGCATCGAGTAATGGCATGTGATTGCCAGAGTTTCCTTTAGTATCAAGTGACATCCTATCGATAGATGTAAAGGTTAGTTGTATAGTGAACACAACCGACACTATGAAATCCCACCTATATGTGAACCAAAGTAGAGAACATTACCAAAAAATACCTTATCCAATAGTGTGTGAAAAAAAATCGATAAAATATGTACACAAGGTAAATTAATGTCACTTATCAACTATTGACCCCACTCAACATAGGTTGTCACGAGCTCAATCCACTAGGAAACCCCTTCAAATAAAATAGGCTGACCAATCACCACCGACCATTGTCCTTCATAAAATCTCATCAAGCACACAATCGATAAAGATCTTCAATGACGACATGTACCATTAGTTGATTGTCCCTCATATAATCAATGGACAGCTTGGAAAATAAATACCTCCCAAACCAATTAATGACTCAAGAGACTCCTTCGTGATTGAATTCCAAATTAAAATATGTTACCAACTCCACCAACCAAAATGAATGCACTTACGTAGCAGTCAATATCCTCGAGAACCCCCAAATACCAATCCTAAACTAGAGAGGAGTAGGAAGATCCATAGGAGAAAAGGTTCAAAAGAAATACCATGTAAAATAACTAGCTAGTGTGTCTTAGATAGACCACAAATAAGACCAACAAGTAGGAACTAATATCCTCTAAAATCCCACGATCGAACAATCCCAAACTAGAGAAGGAGTAGGAAGATCCATAGGAGAAAAGGTTCAGAAGAAAGACCATGTAAAAAACCAACTAGTGTGTCTCAGATAGACCACAATGTATACCAACAATTGGAGTGGAAAATAAATTGTTATGAGTGTATCTTCAAACAAAAAAACCAGTAGAGATCCCTGACATCATCCAGAACCAGGACAAAAAATAAATCTAGCTAAGATAATTATGCTTAGACGTATTGCACCAAACAACACCAACAACTGCACTAAGGAAGGCTACACTCTAAGGAAGGCTACATTTAATCCATCTACCTCCACACTTGCAACCCAAATTATTTCCCTTGTGAATTTTGTGACTAATGCTTCCACAATCCAATATTTTATCCTCAACGTCTACTTCTCGCAAAAGTTGTTGTAGAGATTTTGAAGTAGGCATATTGTCTGGCAACGGATATTCAATAATTTTCCTCCCTCATCCTCCAGGTGAGTCTAATCCATGTTGTTGATGACAGTCATGAGTTCCAACATAACAATGTGCTGATAACAACAACCAACAGATAGAAGTAGCGTTCAAAATAAATGAAACATTAAAAAAACACAGATTAAACACAATCAATGGAGACCTTGAAAAGTACTCCAACTATGTTACTTCCTATCCACGTTCAATGAAAGTGCCTCCATCACTCCTCTCACCAAGCACCTCTATTGTTAGCCTCCATCACCCTAAATCCCATCAGTTGTTGTCCGCCTTCATCGCTTCGCTTCCTAAAGAACCTATCAACAATGTAAAGACAAACCCGTAATGCTTTACCTTTACCTTTTTTAGTAACGCCTCGTATCGAAAATTTTAAGATGAAATCAAATTTTAAGACAAAATATTTCTTTTGTCTTAAAAAATTATCTTAAAAGCCCCCTCCATGTAGTAATGCCGAATGAAATGACAGACAAGTTGACTATGATCATATAAGAAAAGGTCGAAAGGACAAAAGAGGAATTGATGTCGAGGAAATCTTGGCAGGAAAATTTGTCGCGTTCTTGAAAGTCGGCTACCCCATCAAAATGAAGAGCTCAATAAATTGTTGTCTTTATATAAGATAATGTGAATGGTAAGTGAAATATCAGCCGTGGTATAGGCGTGAGATAGTAGTATCTTGCAAGATGACAGACTTAGGGTGCACTATCAGAGTCAATTTTGAAGGTGTTAGATAATATTGTCTTAATTTGATATGGTTTTGTCTTAATTGTTAATTTTCTTAAATGGGCTTCATCTTAATTTCCATTGTCTTAAGTTACCATTGTATTAAATATAAAATTTTGTCTTAAAATATTATTGTCTCAAACACTTATTTATCTTAGATATAAAGTTTTGTCTTAAAATATTTTTGTCTCAAATTGCTTTTGTCTTAAACTATTTTTGTGTTAAATATAAAGTCTTGTCTTAAAATATTTTTGTCTCAAACTCTTTTTGTCTTAAATATAAAGTTTTGTCTTAAAATATTTTTGTCTCAAATATTTTTTTTGTCTTAATCAAGACAATTCAATTAATATTAAATTTTAATGTAAAATAACTAAATTAAAAGGTGATATTTTAAACAATATATTTCTTTTATCTTTAAAAAATGTCTTAAACGTGCCCTTCATGTAGTAGTGTATTTTAAAATTAAAATCACCATGGTAGAAGTGGAATATTGTTAAAGTAGCTCATATGTAGTTCAATGATACACATTGTAAATATATATAAGTATTGGTATGTAGAATAATATTATAGCATTCATACAACCAAATTCTTAATATGCCCTAGCATTACATTGGTCATTGCAATAAGAGGTGGTCGTGGCAACTAGGACCATCCTAACAATTGTCGAAAAGGAATACACTACTAAATTTCCTCCATGGTGCAAAAGGATGTTGTTAAAATGTATGATTCTAGGATTTTTTTGTGGATTTTATTAGACATAGTGTGTGACAAGAAACAATCTACAACATAGTAATAATTTCTACTGATACCAACTATCTTTTTCTAGAGAATACCCATAACCATTTTAATCATACAATTTTTTTTTTTTTACTTCTCAAATGATTTACCAGAAACAATTAATTTTCTTGTACATAAGTCCTTAGAATTATCATTGAAAGAGTCAAAGCATTGTCTTACAATTTTTGATGTAGCTCTCGCAACTTATACAATAATCGAACCATAAGAACCTTAATTTTCATTATCTATTGCATCTTAGACCTAGAAAACAAAAGAAAGAAATGAAAAATTGTGATGTCAAGATGAAATTTACTTAAAAACAGAAGAAGAAAAATGAACTTGAGAAAAAGAAATATATTTCCTCCACAGTTAAAAAAGGTTCTTTCCAACACATAATACCAATAATTTAGCCTCGATTTTCATGATCAACGTCAAGCCAATGTAGGATTGCATTAACAAGCATAGAGACCATTTCATGAATGGATTTTAGATTTTTCATGGTGATTTTTTAAAGCTCTATTAACATTAAACATGTCTTGAACAGTGAGATGAAAAACTATGATACTTCTTGTTTTTCAACTTTAAGTGCATGGGAGAATTAACTATGGTAAAATGCACCGACAATTCTCTATGTTTTGAATAAGGAGTCACCATTGTGGTTGTTGATAAATCATTTGGGCAATCAATGTTTGTTTTCAGTGATTCCGCCTACTAAGATAGGACGTCTAATCCTCGTATAGTTACATATCTGCGCAATGTTGGAGTCATGTCTTCTTTGTTTTGAAGGTATTTATCTTCTCTAGATGGTAGATGAGATCACTAAATGAATTTCAAAAACAATTTGCAGTCTTTTCATTTCCATGGAGCATAATAGTGTGCATGCAATTGGTTGGTGTGCATCCATTAAATTCACTTGGGCACACTGAGCATAGTTCGATCATAGCCATACGTTTTTTGTTTGAAATTTATATTAGTTCCACTATCATATCCCAAGTCTCTAACCTTATCCCCTCCAACTCTACATCTCTAGTACCATTCTATATTTTCCCTTTCCTAAATATGAAAATTGCATTTTGTGTTTCAAATGCTAAATATATTTCCATTGTTTTTTTTTCAGAACTTCATAAGAACTTTATATAATTTTTCTATAATTACTTTCACGAAGACATGACTTTATTTCCTTGTTTGTTACATTGTTCTACAAATATACTATTAGAATTTAATATGTTTTTTCTTAGTCGAGCAATGCGAAAAATAGTTATGTAACAAGAATAGAATGACTATGACTCTAACCCTCAAGTCACTTAATTATTGTAGTCACAATAATAATAAGAACTATTTGTTCATTATGCTTATGTATTTATAAGGACTTGAATTTTTTATTTTATGATTTTAAAAGGTTAATAGCCAACCACAAGTTTGAACATTTACATCTTTTTTAAAACTTCTACACTAAAAACATATTACCTAGATTGACATACATATAGAATTAAAATATATGGTATTAAAATTTTATTTGTTTGATGAATTTGATAAATCATATATTGTACTTCATGGTCTTGGTTTCAAATAAAAATTGTATATTAAATATTCCTTTGAAATATTGAAATTAAATATTTATTATTTATCGTCACGATGTTATTAAATAATAATTGATATATAGATTTTTCATTAGCTTATAATATATAATCATGCATAAGATAATGAGTTTAGATAATATAGTTAGTTTAGAGAGTCTATTGTTTTTGGGTTAATAGTGGATGTCATTACCTTTTCTTCTAACTATTTGTATTGAGACCAAATAACAGTGGTATAATAAATATTCTTTTTAAACAATGAAACCAAATATTTGTTATTTATTTGTATATTGTTGTTATCAAAGAATAATTAATATATAGTTTTTTCATCACCCTATATTATCTAATTGTGCATAAGATAGTTAGTTTATATAAGATAGCTAGTTTAGAAAGCCAACTATTTTTTATCTTAGTAGTGGATAATTACTTTTTCTTCTAATTATTTGTATTATAAAAAACAATAAAATATGTTGATATCATTGTTAATAAAAATTATGCCCATGTTAAAACTTTTACTAAAAGAATCAAATGCAAACTATAATGCAAAAAAAACTAATACACCTCCCCCAAAAAGGAAAAAGAAAAAAGAAAAGAGAAAAAGGTAAGAAAACAATTAAAAATAGTTGTTTAACTTATATGTAAAAAGTTTGAATAACATATTTCTCACTCATTATTGTTCACATGTTAGATGCTTCAATGTCTTAATGTCCTTCTATTTAAAATTTCTAAAATGATGGCCCTCCTTTAATTTCCTTGATTTTGACATTACTTTGTTAATTTTGATAGAGAGAGAGATCAAAATGCCTAACAACACTTGGGAAACAATGGAAAATATATCCCTTTCTAATGACCATTTTTTGTTCTTAAATCTTGTAACAATTTGTTGCAGAGGAAGAATGTAAAACCATAATTTTCTAAAAATGTGGACCTCCCTTAATAGCCTCATTTCCATCTTGTTTTCTTAGTTTTAATTGAATAAATAGATGAATATCCTTAACAACATTTGTGCGACAATGTCAAGCTATGATTTTTGAAGGATCGTATTTAATTCTTCTTATAACAATTCATTGTAGAGGAAGGGTATAAAACCATCTTCACTTCTTGGACATTTCGTTGTTTTTCCTGTGTTTTTTATAACCTATTACACAACAAGAAAAGAACCAAAGAGAAACACTATGATACTTGTGCATAAATTCAAGTACTTTTGTGTTAGGTTATCGTTATTATCTTAATATTGTGATCTAGAGCCTATAGATTGGGAAGTAAGTCTACTCGTGCATCTTCCTATTTGTATGTAGAATTGGGAAACCTCACTTCTAATAATAATTTCTTTTGCGCCATTGCAATGCCTTTATAGAAAATAATAACATTTATGAACTTCCTAAATGCTTAAATACAAAAGAAAAGTAGGCTACAAGGCTTCATTAACAAATAAGTTGAGTTGAGGATTCACATTGCAAAGGTGAAAGACTATGAATGATGCCTTATATCTATGCAATCTCAAATTTGTGAAGCCAATAATTCATAACAAATTTGTAGTAAAACAAATAGATAAAAAAAATATTCCGTTCATTAACAATCAACTATAATTTAATCACCATATTTTAAATGCATTTTATTTCTTTTAAGTTATGTAATTTTTTTATTTTTTTTAAATTAATTTAATTCTATTTTACTTTAAAAGCATGATTGGGAAAATTTTAGAAAGCAATAAAATAAAACGATGAAAGCAAAAGAGAAATATGTACCAACAAAATATGGCATAATACTTTTGCCCAAAATAATGGTTACCTTCTAAAAATTTAACTAAGGGAAAAATTAAAAAAAAAGGAAAAACATTGTTAATTTCTCTTTCCTTTTATTTCAACGCGTTTTTCTGCCTTGTTTTTTAACTCGATATATATTTTTTTAAATATGGCTTTCTACCCTTATAAATAGCTTTTATCCCTTTCAAAATATTTATTTGGGAAAAAAGGGGCATACTTGAAAGAATTATATGAGAAAATAAAAAAAGAAATGAATTTTATAAATTTCTAATTATTTCTACGTGTTTTTCTCGTTTCAATTGTTTTTGTTTCTATGAAGTGTTTCTCTTTCTATAACTAGTACAATCACATTTACCAATGTGGTTGATATACGCTATAGGCGTATATGAAGCATATATACAACCACATTTTCTAATGTACATATATGTGGATAGGCGTATATCAACCACATTAATAATTACTATGTATATTTTTTTAAAGACCAACTATTTATGATTATTAATAACTATATAAATAATAACAACTATGTTATTATGTATTTATGATTATTATACTAATATAAATAATAATAATATTAACTTAATATTAATTAAAATTAATAATAATCACAATAATTATAATAATTAATAATATATTATATTATATTATTTATAATAATATAATTTATTGTTATAAATAAATATATAATCTACTATTATTATTTATTATTATAATATTAACTCATAATAATATTAATAATTTTAATTAACAATAATAATTTTTATAATAATAATTAATTAATAATAACATAATTATTTAGTAAATGTTGTTGATATACCCATAAGGCTTCATTTCTCTCTATGACACACACACACTCTATATATATATATGTGTGTGTGTGTCATAGAGAGAAATGAAGCTTATTGGTATATTCAACAACATATAAATAAAAATAATTATTTTATTAGAAATAATAATAATATTATTGTAGAAAAAATATAATATTATTTTTAGTTTATTTAATAAGTTATAATAATATAATAATAATAATAATAATTAATTCATCTTTACATAATAAATAATTATTTGTCACAATGTGACATTGGACCATGGATGACCATGGTTGGCCATGGTTGAATTTCATATTGAGACAATCTTTGTCACAACTTGACATTTGAGCATTGTCATTGGTTGACCATGGTTGACTATGATTCACCATGTTTGATCTAAAGGAATAAGAAACCATTGGGATTGATACTAAAAAGCCACGATTAACCATGGTTGACCACCACTGACTAAGATAAATACTATAAACAATAAAATAAATATGATTGACCATTGTTGATTTTCATATTGAGACAATCCTTATCACAATTCCATGTTGGACAATGGTTGACCATGGTTGACATCATAATAAACCATGGTTGACCAGGGAATAATAAACCCAAGCGATTGATATTATAAACCCAAAGGAACAATAAACCCAATGGATTAATACTAAAATCCCATGGGATTATGAACCTAGGGGAATAATATTAAATCCAAGGGACTAATATTATAAACCCAAGGTATAAAAACCCTAAGATAAGTATTAAAAATACTAAAATAAACATGGTTGACCATGGTTGGTTTCCATATAGAGACAATCCTTGTCACAATGCAACGCTGGACCATTGTTAACCATGATTGACCATGATTAATTTTCATATCGAGACAATCTTTATTAGAACACAACATTGGACCATGGTTGACCATGGTTGATTTCCATATCCATATGGTTTGATCAAGGTTGAACATGGTTGGCTATGATTGACTATGGTTTACCATGATTAATATTATAAACCTAATGGATTGATCTTATAAACCCAAGGGATTAATACTAAAATTTCGAGGGATTATGAACCCAATGGAACAAGATTAAACTCAAGGGACTAATATTATAAACCCAACGTATATAAACCGTAAGGTAAATATTGTAAACATTAAAGTAAACATGATTGACCATAGTTGATTTTCATAATGAGACAATCCTTATCATAATGTCATGTTGGACCATGGTTAACCATGGTTAATTTTCATATCGAGACAATATTTGTCACAATGAGATGTTGGACCATGGTTGATCATGGTTGATTTTCATATCAAGACAATTTTTGTTACAACAGGACGTTCAAACGTGTTTGACCACGATTGACCATGGTTAACCATGTTTGATTTTATAAAACATGGTTGACCATCATCAACCATGGCTGACCATGGATGACCATGGATGACCATGATTTCCCATGATCGTCGATGATTTTTAAATGGATATAATTTTTTCATAATGCGAGATCAGACCATGGTTGACCACAATTGGCCATGGTTGGTTATGGTTGACCATGGTTGACCATGATTGATATTATAAACCCATGTTAATAATAAACCCTAGGGATTGATATTATGAACCTAAGGGAAACATAAACCCAAGGGATTAATACTAAAACCCCAAGGGATTATGAACCCAAGGGAATAATATTAAACCCAAGGGACTAATATTATAAACCCAACATTGGTAAACCCTAATATAAATATTACAAACACTAAAATAAACATGGTTTATTTTCATGGTGAGACAATCCTTGTCACATTGCGATATTCAACCATGGTTTACCATGGTTGGCTATGATTGACAATGATTGACCATGATTGATATTATAAACCCAAGGGATTGATATTATAAACCCAAAGGAATAATAAACCCAAGGGATTAATATTAAAACCCCAAGGGATTATGAACCTGAGGGAATAATATTAAACCCAACAAACTAATATTATAAACCCAACGTATATAAAAACAAAGATAGATATTATAAACACTAAAATAAACATGATTGACCATTGTTGATTTTCATATTGAGACAATCCTTATCACAATTCCATATTGGACCATGGTTGACCACGGTTGACATCATAATAAACTATGGTTCACCAGGGAATAATAAATCCAAGCATTGATATTATAAACCCAAAGGAGCAATGAACCCAAGAGATTGATACTAACACCCCAAGGGATTATGAACCTAAGGGAATAATGTTAAACCAAAAGGACTAATATTATAAACGCAAGGTATAAAAACCCCAAGATAAATATTAAAAATACTAAAATAAACATGGTTGAATTAATAAACCCTAAGAATTAATATTTTAAACTCAACGGATTAATAAACCCTAAGAATTAACATTTTAAACTCAAGGGATTAATAAACCAAAGGGGTTATGAATATTATAAATCCAAGGAACTAATAAACCCAATCATTTAATATTATAAACCCAAGGAATTAGTAAACCCAAGGGATAAATATTAAAAAACTAAGGGATAAAGAAGCACAAGGGATCAATACTACAAACACAAGAGATTAATAGAGCCTAGGAATTAATATTCTAAAAACAAAATATTGATAAACTCACATATTATTAATATTATAAACCCAAGAGATCAATAAACCTTAGAGATTGTTAGTATTATAAACCCAAGCAACCAATAAACCTTAGAGATTGTTAGTATTATAAACCCAAATAATAAATAAACTAAAGGGATAAACATTATAAACCTAACTGATTAAACCCTTAATATTGGGGTCTAATAAACCGAAGGGATTATTATTATTATAAATCCAAGAGATTATTAATGTTATAGATACAAGGGATGAATAAACCCAATGCATTATTAATATTATAAACTTTTTGTAGCGGCTACAACCACCCTTCAAAATTTAGGCCTGCACCAATTTCAAAGCCTCTCTTGAAGAGTTCACTTGATGACTGCACACACACGGGTTCACTCCGTGAGCTCGCGTGAGTCCTTACATCTTCCTTGCTTGTTCATTGCATTCAAGTCTCTGCATGCTGATGTCTAAGTCATGCTTGAAACCATGTTTTGGTTATGCTTAAAGTCTTCACTTTATATGTGCTTGTTGTATTCGCTATGAAAGCATTTTTCGCACTCAAACACGGAGTCACATTCACTGTTGTGCAAGCATCGTCTCGATCAATGAATGAGCAATCATGAGTGTCGCACTTGTCGCTTTCACCATTGTTCAGTCTTGTTGAACATATGTGTCTGGATGGTTTGTTTGTTTTGTCGTCAAGTCCTGCGAGTGTGTGTTGTATGATCACCTATGCATCTTTCGATTGTTTACACACAGCCATTTTTGTTGAAGGTTCTAATGACCTGACTCCCCTTTGAAATCTAGACCATCACCTTGCCATCAAATCAATCAATTGTCAACAAGAACAGTGCAAAAGCACCAAGCTAGTGTTTTCAAGTTGCGCTACTCGCAAGCAACCTAATCAACTCTCGTGCTGGTCACCCGGATAGTCGGACCCGACAGTCACCCCGGAACTGGCTCCCCTCAAAATTGCACAGGGGCAACTTACCTCTCTCGCTCCACTAAGTGAGGAAATTGTGCGAGCGGGCCAGACAGACACCAAGTGGTTGTCCCTGTTTCCCTCATAAAATTGCACAGTTTTCTGAGTCAGTCATCTCGATAGTCGACCAAATGTTGATCTTAGAAATTGCACAGTGTTCATGAGCAAGCCTTTCGCTAACCATCAATCATCTCAGGTCAAAAATTGTGCAAAGATGATCAGCAAGCTAGCCTCCCGACCTCAGTGTAGTTTTCCTTGCCAGCGGCCCCTAGCAGCAAACTGCCAGTTCCCTCTAGGAATTGTGCAATTTCTGCTACGAGTCTCTCGGGTAGCGAACTGGCAGTTCCCTCCAAGAATAGCATAGTTCTGGCTGCCAATGAACCAACAACCAACTGGAAGTTCCCTTTGGGAATTGCATAGTTTTGGCTGCCAGTGACCCAGATAGTTCCCTAGAAAAACTGTGCAATTGTTGCCTGCTGACCCTTCATGCAACCCAACTCATTCCTCTGGAGAATTGTGCAAATCAAGCTATCCAACCCCGCTTCCTGTTTCTTCTAAAACATGTGTAGGGCATGCCTACCTTACCTTCCAGCACCCCGGATTGTTTCTCCCAAAATTTTCACAATTTTGCCTCCGAGTTAAGCCAGACCTTGTGACAGTCACTGTCGACTCAGATTCCCTATATCCATATCTTAGTGACTCTTGCACAATTTTCATGAGTAGTTGCCTGGAGCCATCATCCTGCATCATAGCCTTGCTGCCTCTCCCGGTCACCTGCACTCGAATGATCACGTGTCATGGTAGACTAGGAGGTTTTGGATTTGATGTCGTCTCGTCATGAGTGACTATAGGTACAGTTACACAACCGAAAATGGCAAGACGACAAATAGAATGAATGAAGAGAGCACATGCAAAATGATAGGTTCACCAACGGAGGAACAAAGGAACCACGAGAAGCGGGTGAACGGGATGAACAAGCACCTTCGTGAACAAGTGAGCCTGTCAGGTCTTCCAACATGCAAGCAAGGAACAACATTCTAAAGCTTCATCAAGCGAACCAAGGACCATTGAAGACTCCGCGCACTTCGCCATGTGGAGGTGAAGCTATGATACACCATGAAGACATCCATCACCTAGCAGAAATATAGCTCGACATGCACTCCAGCAGCAGCACAAATGTACCAACATTGTCATGTCAAGTCATGTCGAGTCATGTCACCCATATCCTCACTATGGGCTTGTTGTCAATCAATGTGATGTAACATGGAAGTTCAAGAGACCCACTTGTTGAACAAAGAGTCATGTAAGTCAAAGAGTCGTTGAAGTCAAATAGTCATGAGGGTAGTCGAACAACCACAAGGGTCAGTTTCACCCTTGGCTATAAATACCCCCTCATTTGTACATGAAAGGAATTTTCACCTCAGCCCCTCCCACATAGCCAAGAGAGACTATAATATTTTGTTTGAGGCGTAAGTATTGGCTCCAACACCCCACTAATGGGGTTAATGATGTATGGTGTAACGATGTGTCTTGGAAATTTTGCTTAATTTAGAAGCCTACTAATAGGCCAGCAGGTTTTCACACATGTATTGTATTTGTTGTAAGATTGATCTTTAACACTTGTAATACATGTTTCTTTAACCTATGTTCTGCATTTGCACTGATTCATTTATTGTAATGCATAATCTATTGATGAAAATGGGTTGTATATGAATTTAATGTTGTCCTGTCCATGTCAACTGCTTTGCCAGACATTAGACAGACCTTTCACATGAACCTTGTTGTAGCAACCGTTGCACTCTTTTAGACTGATCTGTGAGTGTTGTACGTGTTATCTTACCTTGTATGTTTTGACTGCTGCATCTAAGTGGATTGCTCTGCAGGAAGTTGTGTATGTCCTTTTGTGTTGTGTGTTCCTAGTCGAGTTGGGACTGATCCCTTTCAACATGGAACTCACCTTCACCTTCTTCCCCTCACAGTGAAAGAACCATTGACACAAATACACTTGCACTCACTAGGCACACGAACCTCACTTCTTAAAGACAAAGCGAACCACTCTCTTGTGATGACAAGCAAGAGTTGAGGCAAATCCTAAGACAATGGCAACCAGGCCATCATACTTGATGGGACTCCCACACCAAACGGTGTGAGGTCGAGTTGGGACTTCATACCAAGGCGATCCCCTGAATGTTGGCGAGTTTAGAACCGTCAACATTTCTGGCGCTACAAGGAGGGTAGCCAGTTGTACATTGCTGAAATTCCCTTCACACTCACTCATCAACCATCTGGTCAAGGCAGTAACTCACACCCCCTCTCTCATGACTCTGCAGTTGGTTACTCCTGACCTCTTAGAATTGAACACGAGATTTCATATCAACACCTTCGTTTTGTCTGTCCCATCACTCCCTTGTTTGCGAAATAAGTTGGACTAATGCCAAGTGTATAGCATCTTCCACACACATCTAAGAATCCAAAAGCCACTCCCATAGGAGTTGTTGTATCATCGGTGGCAGGAGAAGTCCTTGCCACTCTTGAAGGTTTGGAAGAAGCTATTTAAGATGGAGAGGAACCTCCAATATCCCTTGAGGATGAACAAGGCACTCTTGTGACCTTGGGATGGAACTCCAATATAAGAGGCAAAGGGGAAGGTAGCAGAGGAGGTGGAGGCGGAGATGAACCGATAGACTCAGACTCAAAACCATCAGACTTCGAGGGAGAGGAACAGGACGAAGAAGATGAAGAGACAACTGACCTAAATCTTGAATGGATGACTCAGGGACCATTGACTCTCCTGGCTGTTCTGCACAAGATGCCAAAGCAAGCAGAGAGAATGAACATCAAGTTTAACCCCGACACTGTGGTGAAGGCAGAAGACCACGTAAACAACTTCTACCTACAACTGTAGACCCTTGAGGTACGTTATGATGACGTAGAATGTAGATTATTTCCACGTACCTTAGATGATCGCGCATCTACTTGGTATCATAGCCTTACACCCAACTCCATACAGAATAGGAGTTCTTTCAAACGTATGTTCCTTTAAACATTTGCTGATGACAAGACCCCAACCATGCTACTCAAAGAATTGGGAAGCCTCATGATGGAGGGAAAAGAGAAAGTGAAAGACTTCAATTCAAGGTTTATGCGTATTTTGAACAAGTTTGTAGCAGACACCAAACCTCATGACTCCATCACTGTTGATTATTACATGTCTGCACTACCAACCATGATTGTGGAGTTTTTCAAGGGAGCTACAAAGCCAACACTTTTGGAAAGATGCAAAGAGGTTATTACTATTGAAAAGGAATTGTGTGCCATTGGAGTCATAAAGGATGATGAATCAATGAAATACTGCAAGGATGTGAGAACAAAGCCCTAAGCAATGACGAGTAAGGGTAGAGACAAGGAAACAACTGATATTGAGACCCTCACTCACCTTGTCAAGAACTTGACAATTGAAATTTCCGAACTCAAGCAACGGAAGACTAACACATTCGTGAGCAGTCATCTGCCCAGACAGAGACAGGAAATTAGTTCATCAACCAACTCATCAAGCAACAATCGGTTTGGTTCCAAATTTGCGCAAAAGCCCGTGTTCTAACTCGATCAATGCTCTGATCCTAATTTCCGTTCCTTCCACGAAGAGTTTCATCTCGATAGATCTTGTTCAGTTTGGAAGTGAGTTGTAACCTCTGTCTATAGTCATACACTCGATGCATATGGCGACATACAGGAGAAGCCAGAAGACATTGATGATAAAGAAGAGGTTATACTTAATGAAGCACCAAGTTCTGGGCATGTGGTGAATGCATATCAATGCTCGCAAGTAATCTTGAAGACAAAAACTGAGAGGCATCCCCAAAAACAAAATGATCGTTATAACCTTAGAAGTAAAGGGGCTCCCCCTACACTTGGGAAAATGAAAGAGAAAGTGAGATAATTGATAAAGAAGGATGATCCACCAACTTCCTCCAAGCAACAAACAAAGCAAGTTCTGGAAGACAACGACAGATACAAATACATACTTGAGTAACAAGTTGTAGAACACTCCGTCAGACAACACGAACATCGATTCCACCCCGGAAACCTTAGTGAGTCTACCACCTCTGGATTTCAACATAGTCGATGACATGAAGAAAAATTGAGCGAACTTCAGTTTGTAGAAGTTAGCCAAAGTCCAGAGTCAGCGAGACATCCTGATGTGTGCATTGGGACAAACAACAACAGACATCGCGGCCTCCACCAGCAAGGGATAAAGCACACCTCCCAGATGACTATCTATTGTGCTCAATACACTCTGGATGGAAGAAGCAAACTCAGGTTGCACCCCATTCCTGCTTTCATTCGAAGTTTTCAACTACAATGTTCACAACTGCTTGATTGATTCTCGCGCAACAACCAACGTCATGCCGCTCTCCATTGCTAAGAAGATTAATGCACGATGGAGCAAAACATCCGTGAGAATCATCCAACTTGACAGAACATCAATACCTGCCATTGGTGAACATCGCGATGTGATCATCCGATTATCTCACGATAGTCGAGTTCACCAATAAATCAACATAGTTGTTGTGGACATACCGGAAGCATATGGCCTGCTACTCATCAAAGACTGGTCCAGCAAGCTATATGGATATTTTTCTACAGATGGGTCTCATATGTGGCTTCCATACAAGGACATATACAACTAAATCCAAGGATTATTTGAGAGGTATATGAAACATAATGTCACTCCCCTTAACGGTGAGAACAAACCATTGGCCATCACATAACTCATGTTTGACAACTGCCTCCTGGAATAGACATTAGAGTGTTATCTTGCATGGCCAGCTCCAACCTCATCAGACAAGCAGTTGGGACTCCTTCCTTGCCCAACTGATGATAATGAAACTTGTACAATTTGTTTTTCTGATAGTATCAGTAGTAGCAACAACAATAGTAGCAGGTGTACTAGTACGCCAAACAATCCATGTACAAACGAGTTGTGGGCAAAGAGCCTTGACAAATTGGGGACACATGATGGCCCAAAGACCGAGTGTATCTGTGTCATCCAAAACAATGGACAATGCATGATTTCGAGCTTCCTAAATTTTGAAGGCACAAATAACAATGCTGAGTATGAAGCACTAATATAGAACACACAAAGGACCAACACTATGAACGAACAAAGCAACCTGGGAACCTACCACAATCTGAAGATGGAAAATCTCGGTACAACTTACACACTATAGCAGCGACAAATCGTTGACCACTTGATCGAACAATATCGGGATGGGTTTGCACGAGTAGATGATGACCTAAGTACACGCCACATGCGAGCAATCCAACATGAGATTTCAAGTAAAGGAGGAGACAAATCATTGCAACAAAGAACAAGTAACACATACATGTTTTTTGCATTCCTTTCACCAAAAATATTGACTAACATTTTAAGTGTTTGGATTACTTGCAAAGTTCGTCATCATACTTTGTTTTCTAATTTAAATCCTGCACGTAAGAAATCTAGGAAAATCCACTTACGCGTCGACTTCAGAAACTTGAACCCTTCCTGAAACAAAAACAACTACCCCATGCCATAGTTTAAGCCCATGTTGCACACAGTACCTGAAACAATGGTGTTGTCTTCACTTGAAGGTCTTCTGGAATGCCACCAGGTTCTGGTAGTAGAGCCCGCTGGAATTGCACTGGTTTACAAGAATCTTGGCCCACACACGTATCATTTGCAATCGTTGGGAAGGAGGATTTACAACCTTCCTACCAGTGGCCAAGACCCCAAGCATTATTTCCAGTAGATCAGGCCGCACTCGTGCCATGTACATAGTCAACTTGTTGCTTGTTTTTTCATTTGGTTTGTTTTCTTATTATCTTTGATTTCACTTTGTTTGATTTTGCTTACTATTTTTATTCACTTTAATTTTGTTTGTTTGATCTATTACTATTTTCGTTTCCATAAATAAGTTCTGCCAACTACTACGTTCTAGCTTTTGAATAGAGTATGTGGTTGAAATTTGAAGAGACTTGTGACACTATAGCACTTGGGGAGTCCTGTGTCTGTTTTCTTTGTGCTTGGTTACAACCTTCGGCCGATGAAGTCCTGACAAAAAATACAAACCATCTGTAAGGGAAGCTTTGGTCCAACCATGAACGTGTGTCCACACTAGGAAGCCCCATGCATGTACTCAACCTTCTGCTCTATGTGTTTAAGCTAATCCAACTAGTAGAAACAGGGAAGGGGAAAATCTAAACGAGCAAACCTATGTCAGAGGTATTACATGCTTCTCTGAAGGAACAACCTCTTCTTCTCTCAATAAGTCGAGATCCCTCTTCCACCCCAAAAATAAATAAGTGACTATGCACAATTCTCTTGAAAAATACAAAGGAGAAAGAAGAGAAAGGCTTCCTGCACAGAGAGGTGAAGCATGTAACTCTACCGGGGTATTGACTAGGCTCATTGGCAATGGAGAAATGTGTGTGTTCCTTCATGACTCCATCGGGGTACTGTCTAGGCCTGCTAGCAGTGGAGCAACACTAGAGATGAAAACTTATACTCTGAAAATCTTAAACTCGTGAGCTAAACTACCATTCTAGGATTCGAAACACTGAGATCTACGCTGAACTTTTGATTGTGTTTGAATGAGTTGGCAAAAGATGAACGATGTATGTCCATGGGGTAAGTGGGGAAACTGAAGTAACCCACACAACGATTCAATACTCTCCGAAAGACCAAGCCCATGTGCTAGAAATGAATCAAAATAGAGAAGCTGGAGTTCTACCAGTGTGTCACCAAGTGTTGTAGCAGCTATAACCACTCTCCAAAATTTTGGTATGAACCAATTTCGAAGCGTCCCTTGAAGAGTTCACTTGATGACTACACACACTCGAGTTCACTTCGTGAGCTCGCGTGAGTCCTTACACCCACCTTCCTTGTTCATTTCATTCAAGTCTCTACATGCTGATGTCTAAGTCATGCTTGTGATGATGTTCTAATTATGCTTAAAGTCTTTGCTTCATATGTGCTGGTTGTATTTGCTATGAAATTATTTGTTGCACTCGCACACAGAGTCACATTCATTGTTGCACAAGCATCGTCTCGATAAATGAACGAGAAATCATGAGTGTCGCACTTGTCGCTTACACGATCGATCAATCTTGTTGAACATATGTGTCTAGATGGTTTGGTCGTTTCATCATCAAGTCATGTGAGTGTGTGTCGAATGATCACCTATGCATATTTCGATTGTTCACACACTTAGCCATTTTTGTTGAAGGTTCTGACAACCTGACTCCCCTCTAACATTCGTATCATCACCCTGCCATCGACTCGATCGACTGTCAACCAGAACAACACAGAAGCACAAATCTAGTCTCTTTAAGTTGCGTTGCCTGCAAGAAATCTAATCAACTGTCGTGCTGGTCACCCGGACGATCAGACCCGATAGTCACCCTTGGATTGACTCCCTCTCTCGCTCAACTGACTGAGGAAATTGCGCAGACAGACCAGACAAACACCAAGTGCTCGTCCCTTTCTCCCTCAGAAAATTGCGTAGTTTTCCGAGTCAGTCATCCCGACAGTCGACCAACTGCTCATCTCAGAAATTGCACAGTGTTCATGAACAAGCCTTTCACTACCCATCAGTTAGCTCAACTCAGAAATTGTGCAGAGATGATCAGAAGGTCAGCCTCCCGACCTCAGTGCAGGTTTCCTTTCTAGTAGCCCCTAGCAGTAGACTGCCAGTTCCCTCTGGGAATTGCACAATTTCTGCTGCCAATCTCCTGGGCAGCCAACTAGCAGATCCCTATGGGAATTACGTAGTTCTGGCTGCCACTGACCCAACAACCAACTGGGAGTTCCCTCTGGGAATTGTGTAGTTCTAGCTGCCAATGACCAGGGCAGTTGCCCAGAAAAACTGCGCAACCCTTGCCTGCTGACCCTTCATGCAGCCCGACCCGTTCCTATAGAAAATTGCGCAAATCTGGCTGTCTAGCCCTGTTGTTCGTTCATTCTGAAAAATGTGTAAAGCATGCTTGCCTTTCCTTCCAGCAACTCGAACTGTTCCTCCCAAATTTTATGCACTTTTTCCTCCTAGCCGAGCCAAACCTTGTAGAGAGTCACTATCAACTCAGATCACTTATCTCTATCTCTCAGTGACTCACGCAGTTTTCATCAGTAGTTTCCTGGAGCCATCATCCCTAATGACATCCTTGCTGCCTCTCCCGGTCACTTGCACTCGAATGATCATGTGTCATGGTAGACTAGGAGGTTTTGGATTTGATGTCGTCGCATCATGAGTGACTACAGGTATAGGTACACCAAAGAACATGGCAAGGCGATGAATAGGATGAAAAAAGAGAGCATATGCAGAATGACAAGTTCACCAACAGAGGAATGAACAAAACACGCGAAGTGGACAAACACGATGACCAAGCACCTTCGCAAACAGATGAGCCTGCCAAGTCTTCCAACATGCAAGCAAGGAGCAACATGCTAAAGCTTCATTAAGCGAACCAAGCACCATTGAAGACTCCACTCACTTCTCCATGTGGAGGTGAAGCGATGATACACCATGAAGACACCCATCACCCATTAGCACTATAGCTCGACACGCACTTCAGTAGTAGCACAAATGTACCGACATTGTCATGTCAAGTCATGTCGAGTCACTTCATGAGTCATGTCGCCCACATCCCCATTATGGGTTTGTTGTCAATAAATGTGATGTAACGTGGAAGTCTTAGAGACCCACTTGTTGAATAAAGAGTCATGTAAGTCGAAGAGTCATGGAAGTCAAATGGTCATGAGTGTAGTCGAACAAGCCACAAGGGTTAGTTTTACCCTTGGATATAAATACCCCCTAATTTGTACATGAAAGTAATTTTCACCTCAACTCCTCCCCATAGCCAAGAGAGTTTGTAATATTTTCTTTGAGGAGTAAGTAGTGGCTCCAATGCCCCACTGACGGGGTTAGTGATGTATGGTGTAACGATTTGTCTTGGAACTTTCGCTTAATTCAAAACGTTGTTAACAAACCAACACATTTTCACACATGTATTGTATTTGTTGTAAGAATGATCTTTAACACTTGTAGTGCATGTTGCTTTAACTTGTTTTCTACATATGAACTGATTCATTTATTGCAACGCATAATATATTAATGAAAATGTGTTGTATATGTTGTTAATGCTATCCCATCAGTGTTGACTGATCTGCAGGACATCAGACAAAACTTTCACATGAACCTTGTTGTAACAATCGTTGCACTCATTTGGACTGATCCGTGAGTGTTGTATGTGTTATATTACCTTGTATGTTGTGACTACAACATCCTAGTGGACTGCTTCGCCGGAAGCTGTGTATGTCCTTTTGTGTTGTGTGTTCCTAGCCAAGTTGGGACTGATCCCTTTCAAACTAGAACTCACCTTTACCTTCTTCCCCTTATAGTGAAAGAAGCATTGACACAAGTACACTTACACTAACCAAGCACATGAACCTCACTTCTCAAAGACAAAGCGAACCACTCTCTTGTGCTGACAAGCAAGGGTTGAGGCAAATCCTTAAGACAATGGCAACCGGACCATCATACTGGATGGGGTTCCCAGACCAAATGGTGTGAGGTCTAGTTGGGACTTCATACCGGGGTGATCCCCTGAATTTTTGCGAGTCCAACACCATCAACAAAACCCAAGGCACTAATATTATAAAAACAAACGATTAATAAACCCAAGCAATCAATAAACCCAAGGAATAAATAATCCCAAAAAACTAATATTTAAAACCTAAATGATTAATAAACCTTATAAATTAATATTTTGCAGTTAATGGATTAATAAACCCAAGGGATAAAATGATAACTGAAAGGAATTATTAATATTATAAAATCAAAGAACAAATAAACCCAAGCGTTTAATATTATAAGCCCAAGAGAAAAATCTTATAACCTAAGGGATAAAAAAATGCAAGTATTTAATATTAGAAATGAAAAGTATTGATATTTTAACTCCAATGGATTAATATTATAAAACCAAGTTGTTTAAACCCCAGATAAATATCATAAATCGAAAAATAAACAATGCGACGTTGGACCATGGTTGACCATGATTCACCATGGTTTATTATGGTCTTCATCTCAAGGCAATCTTCGTTATAACACAATGTTCGATGAGGTTCACAATGATTGGTTTTGAAAATGAGAGAATATATGTCATATTAAATATTTTAAACCCCCTATGCCCTAAATCCATGGCATCAATATTATAAATGTAAACAATATTATAATACAAAACAATAATAATAAACATAAACCACAATCAATATAAGAACCACATTGTAAACCATGAAGACATCAATACAAAACATTAATATGAATACATCAATAATAATAAACTATAAATCATTAAAACATGATAAATCATCAACACATTAATAATAACACATTTATATCACTACATTATAAAAAATAAATAAATTTTAAAACATAAATACATTAATATCAATACATGAATATATTAATAGTATAAATCTCAAGAATATTGATATAAAAAGCAAGAACATGAAGTCCCAACAATAATATTATAAACTTCAATAATATTTTCATCTATGAAAGACATGAACAAAGTGAAGGGACCCATACAAAAGACCAAAGCAATTACAAATGCAAGAGAACAAAAGAATAGTAACACCACCATTGGAGCAAAGGAACATAAACGCAAAAAACACATCTAAATTGCACATATTGGATTTAAAGAAGAACAACATGATAGAACATTTTAAGAAGAGAGATATGCAATTTTATACATAACGAAAACAACGAGCAAAAAAAATCAATTTCACCAACAATGCAACCACAAAAAGAACATTGAAATTAACATATATTTTTTGTTTTCTTTACATCAAATAATTATACTACAAAATTGAACTTGAAACACTGCATCAAAAGTCATCTATGGAATAGCCTCTTCCAAAACACAACCAGACCCATGACAAAAATAGCACTAATTTAGATCATGAAGATAATGATCACGATACTTAACTCTTTCCAACCAATTCCTTCTTGTTCTCCTCCTAGACTCCCTATGGTGCACATGTAACAAGTATTTTACATTTTTTTTCGTTTCATCTAGCACACTAAGTTGCTCATCAATAAAAGCAGGATGGAACCCATATTTTCTATCAAAATTTTTCAGAAGATATGAAATAAAATTTATCACTCCAACATATTGCACATTGTTCTCGCATAATAGATGACATCATTATTGTCCATATTTTCATTTGAAAGACAAAACAACAAAAGCAAAATTAATACACACACACACACACACATATATATACACCCCATTTTTATTTATGTTATAAAACTTAATCTTATAAACCTAATGCTATAAAATAATCTAATGTTACATGAACCAAATGATATAAAAAAAAATCTACAAATGTAAGCTTCATTTCACAATATAATGGATAAAATCATGGAAATAGAATAAAACCGTGGCCAATATTCAAAAAAAGAATATTGGCCATGGTGATGACCAATATTCAAAACCTCCATTTTGCACTTCATGATGTAATATGAAACCACAATATTAATTGAATGTAGATATCGAAAATATTATTGTCCATATTTGCATTTGAAAGATAAAGCAATAAAAGAAAAATTATTACAGACACGCACAAACAAATAAGCACACACACACACACACATATATACATAAAACATAACATTCCATTTTTATTTATGTTAAAAATGTAATATTATAAACCTCATACTATAAAATAATCTAATGTTACATGAACGAAATGATATAAAAATTCTACAAATATAAACCTCATTTCACACTACAATGGATAAAAACGTGGAAATAGAATAAAATTGTGGCTAATATTAAAGAAATCAATATTGGCCATGATGATGGTCGATATTCAAAACCTCCATTTTGCATTTCATAATGTAATATGAATCCACTTAAGAAAAAGGGCAATTTGAACAACATGAAAAACGATGCAAACAACTTTATCAAATATTTCTATGTATGAGGAATGTATCAATCTCATAAATATATAAAAATGATTATTATAATAAAATTAAATCAAGAGGGCAATAAAAGAAATTAAAAAAAAAATTCTATAAAAAAGTCACAATGTTATTAGTTGTATGTCATAGCAATATGGGATTCAATCACTCCTCTTCTTTCTTCCTAATTGTAACATATGCACTATATTTGATCTTGGCATAACGCTGAAGAGAGAAAGGTGGTGCAATGCGTAAACCATCTATTGGTTTCACTCTTAATATGACTGTGAAGGTTAGGCCTTACTGCTCTTTATTCCCGATATCAACTGATGCCCATTATAAATTAAATCCCTGTGACTTTTGGATTGTAAGTGCCCATGCCATCTTAAAAGGAATTTGTTTTTGATTTCCTCTTATCACTGGTGTGATAGGCACAATGTTTGGATTGCTTGCATCAAATGGAACACCAAGATACTTATAAAAAACAATAGTTGTGAACATTGGAAGCTGAGGTGGCTTAGATGTAGGCGTATAAAATATATCCTTAACATAAACAAGTTCACCATTCACCAATCCAACTTTGACCCAAAAATTACATGTCAACATAACACCCTGACCATGACACAACAAAACTTCATGATCCAATTGATCATCATCAACACCAATGATTTCTGAATGCCTTGAATTCTCAACAATACATCATGAAATTGGGGAATTTAATGATTTTAACATATGCCTATTATGGAAGGAGACCAAATTATTTGTTGGAAACCTGTGAACTGGTGCATTAAATAAACCCGTTTCTCTAAGATGCAATCTCATATTAGCCCGTGACATAAGAAACTCCTTATCTTCAAGAACAGGTTTTGCATTTCTTATGTTATTGAGGATGCTACGAAAACAAGATTATTTCTCATTCTTTCCTTACTGGCAAAAGATTGTGTCAAGAGTGAAAACTATGTTTAATTTGATCCACAAGACATTCTGTGTTGTATTACTTGCATCCAAAGGCTTATCTTTCACAGGAGGCAGCTGGCCAAGGTTGCCCACAAGGATGATGGATCTGCCACCAAAAGGAAAATTCTTTTTCTCTAGAAATGCTTCTTGTAATCGAGCATATATTTTCATAAACAAACTTGATCCTAGAAAGCTCATTTCATCAATCAATATATATCTAATATGTCTCATTTCTTCTTGGAGTACTGCTAGTGATTGCCCCTGTAGTGGTTGCATATCTTTAATTGGAATTTTTAGAGCTGAGTGTATTGTTTTTGTATGTATATTAAAAGAAACTATTCATGTTGGGGCAAGAAGAAGCAAAGGGATTCTTCCATTACCTAACAAATTAGAAAGAGCTTCAAAAATATAATGGATGAGGAAATACTTCCCAGTGCCTATGGTGCCCTAAACAATCATAAGAATATCTTGATGAGTCTCATATTCAACAAAGTGGCTTAAAACAATTCGAAAGAAAGTCATTATTTTTCTAACAATGAGTCTTGAGATACAAATGTTCTATTTGAAAGGTCAACAATATCACCCCTTGATTTTACATTCCTTATAAAATTAATAGTTTCTTCTGCAACATCATCAGAAATAGTTATAATTTCCCAGTCAAAGGATATATTAAAGTCCCTTCGATCAAGGTTGTGAAGATCAGAAACATTCACATCATTTGGTGGAGCCAAGCGAGAGAAAATTTTCCATTCTTTAAAATCACCCTCGGGATTCATTTCCTGGTTAGCAAAATCACCATCTTCTTCATCTTCAATATTGTTGACAATTGATGGATTTTGATCAACATGCCATGCTTGATATCGGAAAATCCTCCAATTTTCAATAATAATTTCAGCTGAAAGGCCAATTTCTATAGGAATGTCATGAAATGGTTTGTACAAGAGAAAATTTTTGCAGCAAAGGGTTTCAAGTTCATCTAAAACCTCCCCAAGAATAGAATAAAATTGTGGCCAAACCCGAATAATAGCATCAACATTTCTAGGCTTCCATGGATCTTGTTTATGCTTTCTATCAAATGTCCAAGATATTGTTGTTTCTATCAAAGAAAGATGTTGAAGGAAAAAAAGTCTCTTCTAATAATGTTGAACAAAAGTATTCTCAGATGAACATTGCAAGCCATCCCTTGAGATTTTCCTAAAAACCTTTCTTCCAAAATATGACAAGTTTCTTGTGCTCCAATGTCACAGTCAACAATCGTTTCTACAAGAAATCTTCTGTATGCACATAAATCAGGATCCTCGGAGCCAATAGAATTTGAAATTCTAGTTAGCATATGATGATAACTTTTAGACCTTTTTTCTTCTTTTGATGCATACTTACCAATATATTTCAAGAGAGCATAATGAGAAAGCACTGGTTGGAAATAAACATTTGCACAACACATTGTTAGAAGGTCAATGTTATGTACATTGAGCTTGTCACCAGTTCTTACTGGATCATATTTTTTTCTTCCTTGATCATCTATGAATAATCTTGATTCATCACAAATATCCCATGGAACATTGTACCAACATGGAAGAATAGCGCCCTTTTTGTGCAAACAAGAATCTACACTACAGTTTGTGTGCCTTTGGACATGGTTTAACAATTCTTCATAATCATTATGAGGATTGCAAGAGAAAATATGAGCAATATTCAATAGTAAAGAGTCATCATTGAGGCTTCTTGGAACCATTATGCTGTGACAATGTATGTCACGTGGATTCCATGCAGTTACATTCTTGTCAAAGAATCTCTTTGCAAGTTGTACATCAGAACCATTTAACCAATCAAGTCTTTCCATGTCAGGAATGCCTTGCAACCTTAGGAAACCATGGATATGTGTTGAACCTCTATGCTGCCACTCATATCTTAAGAAAATGAAGATATAGTTACTAGAAACAATATAAATATAATCATAAGAAACAATTGACAAAGTATAGAAAATAAATTTAACAACACAAACCTGTACCAAAAGTATTTAGCTTTAAGATATTTTTGAATTACTTCCTCTAAAAAAATATTAAATCTATGGTGCGTAAATGTGGAAACAATATGAGGGTACTAGATACCATTCTCAATTTGCATATGATGCTCATTTAAAGAACAAGAATATGAATGTATGGGGATGAGGTTATGCAACTCTGGTCACTTTGTGTCAGCCACACTCAAAGTAAAAAATAAAGATGGACATTCCAATTGAGTAATTATGTGAGTTAATTTAGACCGACACTTAATCCAATATTTCATTGTACCTCTCAAAGAAGAACCAAACCGCATAAGATGCTCAACCAACTTATTATATGGTAAATTAGAAAGTTGGTGACACAACTCGTCAATTGTTGTAGGTGAGTTATCATGCAAATGTTTCTTTACAAAAGCTGCAGGAGTTGCTTGGCTCTGATGCCGCATTATCATGTTCAATAGGTAATATCAAAAGCGAGGATGGATTCCAAATATCTAATCATAGTACCTAAGAAGATGCAATGCATACTCATGAAGTTTAACACTACAAATACGTGGTTGCAACCAATTGTCATCACCAGTGGGGAACAATGTTGGGACTTCCATATCTAATAACCCCTCTATATTATATTCATTCACTGGAGGGGTTCCAATATTGGGCCAATCCATGTCTTGAACATGTGAAGAATCAACATTATCAAGAAATGCTCTAATTTCATCCACTTCTCTTCGTTCATTTGATAGGAAAGCAACAAAAGAAGAACGATGAGAGGGAAAATGATCAACAAACAACCCTTCATTATTAGTTGCATTGATCTCACATTCTTCAATATCACAATAAAAAAATTTAATAATGGAGGAGACATCTATTGATCTTTCGGGTAGAGAATTTGCTTAATCATATTCTCTTACAACATCTCAATAACATTGATCATGTTGGATTTTGAAAAGCAATGCAGCGATCACTCGGGATATTTTGACATGACATTCGTAATATTTAGATTGAGCGACATGTCTCCTCACAATTAGAAAGTCAAAATCTTCAACATGTCAGGGCAGACTTTGTACAATTGTACAAATATCTTGAGGAAAGCTAATTGTATGACCGTTATATTTATATTTCCCACCTTGGGCATGTGTCACTTGTAAAATAAGATTCAACGTGCTATTAGCATTTCCTCAACTTGAGTAATAACTCTTAAAATATGAGGTTGCTCAATAGGATCCATGTTATTATATAAAAAAAAAAACGATGGGAACCTCTTTCACTTTTACATCATCTGCAAATAGGTCCTTCAGAATCTCTCAAAACCTAGATTCCAGGATCATATGATTCTTGGAAAATGTGGCACATTTGCACAACTCACAAGTTGTCTATCTTTTCTTGAAATATTTTATGCACTTCAATCACGTTTTCATCAAAATTAATATGAGCTCTATTGGCCGAACCATGTTGAGAACCATTTTGAAGAGTAAAATTTCTTCTAAAATGTACTTCATCGTGAAGAACATGAGATTCCCTTCCCAATTTTGAAGCATGTGGAATGGATCTATGATAGGGATGGTCCAAATTTATGGTCTTGATTTCTCGAACCTGAGAGGATGTAAAGGTGTCTTTGTCATAAACTATTTTAAAATTTAATTTCTAGCTAATTATAAATGAAAAAAATGAAAAAAGAATCAAATACATTTAAAATTTACATTTGTTTCTTGATGTGGATGAGGGTTAAGGCATGGTTTCTCTTTGCTTCTAACATTAGTGGATGGAACATTTGGGGAGTTAGTTTCTATGCCTCTATTCAAATGAGTTGTTTCTTGTATGCCTCTATTCAAATGAGTTGTTTCTTGTTTCAACAAAATAAAATACATTATAAAGTGAAACGTCCAACAAATAAAGGTTCAAAATTGAAAACAAATCAAATACATTGAACATTTACATTAGTTTTACAATTTGATGTTTTGGATTCCAATTCTCCATCCTGATCAAATGAAATCGTGTTTTTTCCATTAAAGGTTATAAAATACATTGTCAAACTAACTCTAAATGAAAAAATGATAAAAATATCACATGCACTCAACATTTACATTTATTTGGCGATGAGGATGAACGCTATGCGATGGGTCCTCTTCACTTCTAACATCAGTAGATGGAACATCTACGGAGTTAATTTGTATGCCTCTATTGAAATGAGTTGTGTCTTGTTCGAAGAAAATACAATATGCCATAAAATTCAATGTCCAACTAACTTGAAATTCAAAAAATGAAAAGAAAATCAAATACATTGAACATTTACATTAGTTTCGAAATTAGATCATCAAGGAGAATGCATAGGAAGGTTATGACATGCTTCATCTTCATTTCTCAGATTAGTAGATGGAGCACTTTGGGAAATAATTTCTAGACCTCTATTAAAACGATTTGTATCCTATTCCAAGAGAAGAAAATAACTTATTAGTAAAAAAAATTGTAAATAGAGGATGTAATAAAACAACCACTATTGCAGAAAAAACAAAATATTATTGCGTTACCTCCATTGTTCCACGCGAAATGCTATCACGAATGACGGATTCTCTTGGTGGGACCACGTTACTTTGAGAAGGGAGATTGGAAGATCCATTTTTTCGAGCAACTTAATCCAAATTATAAAAAAAATGGCCAATTAAATTGTCATCCAAATCATCGCATACAAATGTCATCAATACCTCCACCATGGGTGTTTTGCAACCTTTTGCCTTGGTTGAAACATGCAATAGCAGACACAGAAGGGTTAGGGTGGACATTTGCATCCACGTTATCGATATGATGTTCTTCCCAATTGCAATACATTTCCCCAAATCATAAACATTTTCAGGAGAGAGTTGAACAAAAAAGCCATGTAGACGAGGAGCATATTCTAATAGTGAACTATCAAGAGGAAATGTTCTTTCCATTATATCATCCATAGTACAATATTTACAAGGAAGTATGAAATCATTTTGAAGAGTGGATTCACTCATTCTTGTATGATATGTATCTCTCTTATGCTCATTTACTGCATCCTTATTTTGTTGATAACGTAAACGATGACTTTCATTAGACCTGTCACGTGATTCTATTGATAGATTTCATTTTCTTGTACGCTTGCTTGTGCCTTCAGATGACATGTTTATAATGAATAATAACATATTCATTATGGAACTATAAACATGGAACATAGCATATATCTAATATAAACAAACACAAAAGAATGAAAAAGGTACAAGTTTTTTTGGGCAATCGTATAAGCGCTGAAATTTTGTTATTTGAGTGTTACAGATTTGTAAATTGATTCCATAATATAATGTCAATGAACAAGTTGTTAGAGGATTGTTTTGTTCCAATATTCAATCTTTTCGATTCTATTATTGAACCAAGCTACGAGGAAGAGGACCCATGAATTGATTTTAACCTTCCATCAGGTAGAGCAACTTGAGACAACAAACCCGATATCAGATGGCAAATTGCTAGAAAAATGGTTTACAAGGAGTGAGATTCATTCCATCCCTTACAATTTTCAGTACACAACATCCATATTTTGGTAGGAAATATATCCTTTGCACAATGTATTCAACCTTTGAGGCAAATGAATCACATTGCACATGAATCAAGCGAAGGAAGTAACCCTTTTGTTAACATAATAAGTTGCATTTACAAAAAAATTGTTGAACAAAAATAATCGAAAAAAGGGACAATAACAATAATTTTTTAAAATCTTAACGTGAGACTGAGATAGCTTATTGTATTGTTCCTAGGCCAGGACCGATTCAGTTTAGAAAGATCTTTCATTTCTAGTCAATTATTTTCAAACTTGGTATTGTGTTTTCTGAGGGCATAGGTTTTATGGTTCTAATAAAAAAAATTGATGCTTTTGAAATTTGCATAGGTTTTATGGTTGTGATAAAAAAATTTGATGCTTTTTAAATTTACATTTGTAGTGGTATAAAATGTTTATTCCTGAGTAATTAAAAATGAAAAATATAAAAAAAAAAAAATATACGTTATATTGTAAAAATGTAAAGTGTTTTCAGTTGTTAGTATCTACATAGGTATTTGTGGGTGGGTGGGGAATGAATACGCCATATAAAACATATTTGATATGTTTTGTTTTGTTTCCTTTTTCTTTTTTGAAAATTTATTTAATTTGCCTTACTTTTTTCTTTGCCATATTTACTATTGAAAACCACCATTCTCATTAGTCTATTGCATTGATTTATTTCAAATTTGTGACACAAGAATGGCAACATTTGAATGTGAACAAGGGGTTTATTATTAATAGCAAGCCACAAATTAACAACCACATCATTGAGATCCTCCCCTCTTCATTGACAACCCTAGCATTGAGGTAATCATTCTCTTTAAATGTTTTGAGCTCTTATTACTATATTTATTGAAGTTGCTTTTAAATGGAGGATGGTTCAACCTATTGTTGTTTTAATAAAATAGAAAAATAAGGACTATATTGTGTGGGTCTTTTAATTCCTTTTTACTCTTTTCTCAAATAGATCCTTACTAATATGGTTAGTTGGATAGGTAAAAAAATAATGTCCTCCCACAGGGAATTTCTCACTCAATCAAGAGTCATGAGATATCAATCCCTCTTAAGATGGCTTACTAGATTTGCGTGATGTTCCCTCACATTTATGCACTTGACAAAAAATCCTATTTGTTGTGCCTTCTTTGACCTTTGTCATTTCACTAGAATATTTCTTTGACCTTAAAAAACTAACGACTCTGCTAGATCTCATTCTTCCCATTCATTGTATAAAGCATTGGAATGTTAATTGGATGGTTGAGCAGTGAATATATGTTGGTTGAGTTGGGGGTCAATATCATTCAATCACTCAACTAGGTGGATAGGTTCATTTATAGGTTGTTGAAGTGATGGCGTGACAATCAACAAATCAAAGAAAGAAAGATCAATCCCAATGCTTTATCCCCCTATCATCCCTTAGATTGAGTGACATTGTCAATAGAAAATTACCTCTAACTTTTCATATAGAGAAGAAATTTAACCTTTCTCTTGCGAGTCTGGTATTATTTTTCATTTCCCCTTTTTGAACTTTATTTAGTAGCTTTGGTGATATCATCACGCAATACAATAGCTGACATTTCTAGATGGATGTTGACCTTATTTGCCATTGGAAATAAAGAGCAAAGAGATTGGCATGTTCAAGCCTTCATTATAAGTGATGTTATTGCCAAAACTGAAGCCTTAAGGTGACGAGTATTCTTTTTATAAGAGACAAAATATTGTTAATGTATATTCTGTTTAAAATTTATGTTATTCCACATATTCAATAAGAAAAGGTGATGTGGTCGCAAGTCAAAATCAATGAAAGATAAACTGCAAATTGAAAGGGTTGGACAAGTTTGTGCAAAAAAAGAGGCATTGATGAACAATTGGAGTTATCTTTTCAAAAACAAGAAATGTGGCCCACATGTCTGAGTTAATGCAACATTCTATTATACACAAAATTGGTATGGAAATTTGATACTATGGAATATATTATCATTTTTAGTGCATTTCCATAACTATATGAACTTTTTTTATTGTTACAGTCGAGGGACCCACATCTCACAATGTTCCAACTTGTCGACTCCGATTATTTGGTGAGCATGTTGCTGAAAAACTCTAGCATTGGGAACACAGCTCTAGGCATTAGCTTCCCAATTTCCTCCTTGATGGTGCTCCCCTCTATTTTACAAGCGATGGGGATGTATCATCGCCCACAGCCACCACCATTTTCTTTCATAAATTATTTTATGACTATAACCACCTCCCCAAAACCTTCTCAATGCCCACCCCTAACCTTTAGTCATCCACCCTTCTCATTGTTTCAATCGTCCACCCTTAACATTCCAATTTCCCCCTCGGGTGATCTCACACCCTAGGGTGATTCCCACTATTGTACAATTGAAGGGGGTATATCATTTCCCACTGGCACTACCTTTTTCTTATTTCACTTCCACCATGCCATTATCCATCACCTGTGAACCATGTCAATATCCAACACTAAATGCTCTTGTCTAGCCATTGATGGCCATTAATATAATATATTGCAAGATAATCAAAATTTCGTATGTGCAAATTTTGGGCCACTTTTGTTACATGGCATAATAGATATTTTAACTTCAATAACTAAAACAATTGGTCATGCAAATGTGCATAACATTTCTCACCTGGAAACTTTGACATATTGCCAATTGGGCAAATCTTATTTGAACAAGGCTTGTAGATCTATGGAAAAAATATCAATGGCTGTGATCACTATTTGTTTGAGTCTATTTGTACACTTGTACCATGTTTTGATATGTCTAATATGAGAAAAACAATTGTACATTTTTTTAATAATTGTTTCATTTGCAATTAGAATATTGCTACCAATTGCTTCAAACAACACCTGGATACTAGAAACATTAAACAAGAGCAATGTATCAATGATTCACAACCTTATAGTATAAACTTATTACTGCCATATGCATATTGACATGTAGAGGAAAAATGTTTTGCAATACAATGAATTTGTGAACTATTTGGTGTTAACATATATATCTACAATACAAAAACAAAATATATTTTCTTGAGATTTTATTCATCAAACACTTGCTCCAAAGTCTTGTACATTATGCATGTACCATTATCAACTACCATATGCACATTTAACCAATGATTTAATCAATCTAAATACTAGCAATTAAAATATTTAAATGAGCATAACACCATGCATAATATCATGAAATTTAAATTCCTAATTGGAATTGAATTCACAAGATTGAACAAATAAGTTTTGGTTGAAGATTTAAATAAAAACTTCAAAAATATTTTCGGGTTTTGATATTATCCAAACATTTTTTCTTTATTTTCTGGAATATCTATACATGCATAATTTAAAAGAAATAAATTAAAATTTCTATGTCATAGAGGAGAGAAAGTTTGTTTACATTTGAGTAATGTATCGCAATGATCAACTAGCAATAAGTAAATCTACAAATTTTTAATTCATGATTAAAAAAATATGTAAATTGCAAAATTGTCATAAGGAATCTTAAACAAAATTATCAAATATTCATTCGAAATCAAACATCACAAGTCATAGAGTAAAATCAAAGGCATTTATTAAGTAATTAAAAGCATGCACTCACATAAATGCCACAATTCATCACATGCATGAGAACTGAAAATGGTATTGAAAAAAAATGGCATTTCAAAATTGATTAAAAACATCCAAGTCTATAGTGTTCACTGATTTTGGACCCTTTGCACCAACGCATAAAGGTCTATAAATACTAAAATATAATCAAATAAAATAGGTCTTGGAACATGAAAATCACATATTTTTTGAAAACAAATCACGATTTCTAAAATGTTGTATATTCAATTGAAATCTGCTAGGCAAGCAAACATCTTCTCCTCATCTCCAGAGTCTTCATAATTGATACTAAGTAGCATGTACTTCGATATAAGCTACCTATTGTGAATATAACATGTATTGTGCAGAGAAATAAATGGGAGGAAACTAATTGATGTTAATATGACAATTGACAATTAATACTTGTGCTTTTTTATTCTTCTTATGATATTTGACCTCAAACTTGGAAATAAGCTTGATTTGCTCAAAAGGGAGTTGCAAATTTTTTTGGAAACTTTGTTGTGTCCAAACTATAATGTTTTTTATTTCTACCTCGTCCCTGGCAATGAGGTCTTCTGTGGGTTGTTTCAATTCTCCTGGAACTTCTTCCTTTAATGAATTTCTACCTGATGTGTCAAATTATTCTATAATGTTTGTTCATTTTTTTCAAATTGATAAACATTGCTCATATGTCATTTGTATGCATGCTTTGATTTATTTTTGTTCTTTCTTCTTGCGTCTTAGCAAAGAAAGCATCAATCTTTTATCTCTCTTAGAAACTCTTGGAACTCCAATAAATTGAAATTCATTTTCTGAGTCAAGTATAGACAAAAACGCGCTTTTAACTGATTTGTCTTCTTCTACCAATTAATCAATTCTTTCAATTAAATCTTTAATTTCTTGATAAAATATTGAGATTTTGTCCTTTTTTATAGAAGTCTAATTGATTCTTCCATAGAATTAGGCAAATTTGTAAATCTTGATCTTTGAAAATGTCAAGACTCTGTGTTGCATTAGGGGAATTTTGAGGTCTAAAATGGACCTCCTAAAGAAATTATAAAATAATAGTGGAAATCATAAAATAAGATTACATTACATCACCAAATTTTAGAGGGAAAAAAGAAAAACTATTTTTTCAACTTGTATTTTCAACTTACCTACTTAAGGATTTACTCAAATTTCAAGTAGAAACACTCGTTGCATGCAAAATTTGATTCGTCATCCAAGGAGTACCCATGTTGCATACTTTTGATGGACCCTGCTACACAAAAAATGAGAAATACATGAAAAACGTGATTGCAACGATGCAAAATTTGATTCGTCATCCAAGGAGTACCCATGTTGCATGCTTTTGATGGACCATGCTACACGGAAAACGAGAAATACATGAAAAAACGTGATTGATACCCATGTTGCATACTTTCTATGGACCTTGCTACACAGAAAATTAGAAATACATGAAATAACTTGATTGCAATCACATTTTTTCATGTATTTTTCATTTTTTGTGTAGCAGGGTCTATCGAAAGTATGCAACATGGGTACTCTTTGTGTGAAGAATTAAATTTTTCATCCAATGAGTACCCCCACTCGAAATTTGAGACAAAACCTTAGGGAGATAAGTTGAAAATATGAGATGAAAAAGTAGTTTTATTATTTTATTATTTTTTAATCTTTTATTATTTTTACTTTAATCTACAATTCGTTGTAATTCAAAAACCGGTTTAAACAAGAATGATTACAAAGGAATCTTAGTAGAAATCAATGTTACTGATTCCTGAGGAGATCCAATAGATATAATATCCAATATGTTATGTGATTCCATTTTTTCTCATTTTCCTTTGTATTGGTTTCAATAGATACATATTTTCTTTCCCCTTAGGTACTTCCGTTTCTTTGACTTCTGCACTTTCTAGTTTCTCTTGCTCTGTTTTCTCATGAGAATTGATGACAATAATCTCATGTCCAATTATTTCTCTTTTTTTTTTTATAGAGCCTTTGCTCTTCCTGTACCTTCATGTTCCTTTTCCACACTTTGTATTGATGTGGATTCATCTTCTTTACTTGTGACAATAAAACCTTCTAATTTTTCAATTTTAATTGCTTTTCCATTTTGACAAACAATATAGGGTTCTGAAGTGAGTTTTTTGAAATTAAATTGCAACAATTCGGTAGACTTTAACTCTTCGAATGAAATGTTGATGTGTAGAGCCTTTTCCTTTAGGAAATTTTTGAAGAGTTCCTCTCTAAACTCTTGCAATTGTCGTCTTGATTCACTATGTAAGAGTTTTCCTTTTTGGACATCTTGTTGAAAATCATCAAAGGATATAAAAACCACATTGAAAGGTGGTTCTTGATGATTTTTTTTTAATATACTGACTGTTATATAATGACTCCCAATGAAACCTTGAGGATCATAGTCATAATGGGGCAAAGTAAATAACCAAATTTTCTCAAGCTCTTTCGCTTCTTTGATTCCGTGCCGTTTGTCTTGAATATTAATGTCACCAAACTTTATTGGAAAATTAGGCATGGGTTTCTTTTGCAGCTTACTCAACTTTTTGGCTTGCCTATTCAAAACATCTTACTTAGCCACTTCTCTCAAAGCAAGTTTTTCGGAATATATCGGGATAGAAGATGGGTGCCAACTTCACTTCCAAACACTCTGACGCAGGAAAATAATTCTTCAACAAACCAATGACCTATTGATTCTAGGCCTTCTTTCATATTATCACTTATTCTGGGAGGTATTGTTCCAAACAATACTTCATGCAAAGGAATCAAAACATAGTCGAAAATATCATAAAAATGGTATTTAAAATTTGACTCCCATAGAATAGGAGCATAGTTTTGAATCAAAAATTGTTGGTTAGATGGGTAATTCCATTTATGAGGAGAAATGGGGCCGAGGCAATAACAACTTCTAACAAATAGGCAAACATACCACAAAATATAATTGAACCTGGAGGGAGATGACATTGACAATTTTACCGAATCTGTGATATTATGTGACAGGAGGTCAATCCAGTTTAGGTGTTTCCCCTCATTCAAAATGTTATTGATTATTGGGATTCATTTAATTTTGCAATGCTCATGAACTTGTTCCCCATATAATTTGCTTAGCATTTTAATAAGAAATATAACAGGCTTCTTAAAAATAGTTATTGGATACTCCTTTTTTCCTCTGATCTTGAAACTTTTTGTTTCTTCCCTCAACCAGTGTTCAATTACTATATCATAATTCTGTTGACATTTCTTCAATACAATACTTCAAAACATATGAAGGAATGCAAAATTAAGTGGGATTTATGGGGGGCTGAGCTTATATATGGCTGATAAGACTTCATATTTCCAGAAGGCCATCACAATTTCTTGATGGTTAGATATTGTTCGGGTTCTAATATCAACGCAAGAGAGAATCCACGAAATCATGTCATAATAGGGAAACATTATGGCCATAGTCACCACTTTATGTAGCTTTGTTGCTCTCATTGCTTGAAACTGTTTGTTCCTTGTTTCAGTAGCTTTTGTGTTTTTTAACTATTCTCTTTGCTCAAAGAATTCAAATATCTCCTCTCAGCTCATCGTACCTAATTTTTACATCTTGTAGGTTGAATCTAACATGGGTAATGTGCAGAAGTTCACTTGTTGTGTTGGTACAACATCCATGCTCTTAATATTTTATTTAATCTGCTCTATTTGTTTCTTTGCCGCAACAAATTTTCTCTTTTTTCCCATTATATAACCTGTAAACAGTAACAAAGGATATGCAACTTGTGCTTATCTAAAATTTGAAATTGAATTCAAGAATTTCTAAAATAAATAACATCATGTTTAAACATAATTTTTTGAAACTGGTACTGTGTTTCCTTAATTCAATGCTTCTTGCAACAGGACTTAAGAAAAGAGCATGCAACTAGAACGCCTAAAATATTAAATGTTCCATTGGAGATTTTGTTTTTTTTTTTTTTGCATTTATGATCTGTAAACATTAAAAAAGCATATATAAGTTTTTATTATTAAAAAAAAATAACATTATGCTTACACAATTTTTTTTGAAACTGGTACTATGTTACCTCAATTTGGTTCTTCTTCGAACAAGAGTTAAGAGAACAACATGAAGGCAAAAGACTGTAAAATCTTAAATTTTTTGCTAGAGAGTTTCCTTTTTTTGGCATTTTATGACTTGTAAATTCCAATACATAATACATAAGTTTTTCTAATTTAAAATTTGAAATTGAACTCAGAAATCTCTAAAAAAATGATGTTATTCTTATAGAGAGATTTTTGAAACTAGTACTTGGTTTACTTAATTCAATTTTTCTTTGAAAAATACTTAAGAAAAGAGCATGAAAGTAGAATAGCCTAAAATATTAAAATCATGTTTAGAAAAACGTGAAAATCAGAAACAAATGTGTGCATTAATTCTCTATAAATAGGCCAAATATTTTTGTTTTCGGGAATTGAGAAAACATTAAAAAAAATATTATCGATTTAGCAAATCATCAATTGAATGTGAAATGATAAATTTTGAAAATCTATCATACTATCCCCTACCATCACATCCTCTACAATATCCCCTTCCCATCTCTGACTGATATTTAGCACGGGAAACACCAGATCCCAAAGCTATTGTGTGATGGTGCATGATAGGAATAAATGAATGTTCGACATAATACACACAAAGATGGACCCTAGAAGAATCATTTCATAAGATTAGTACTAGTAGGAGTCTTGTCCATGATGATGTTCCACATGAGGAGACGAGTGCATGGCGGGCCTTTGAGTTTCCATAACATACGCCACCAGCTTTCCACTAAGTTGGGTTTATGAGTTGCATGGATGATGGGGTATCCATCTTTTGGAGTATATGTCCCCCGCACAACTGGAGCCTAGATCAGTTCATCCTCATTATCCCTGAGCCTCACATGAGATTCAGCTAATGCATTTGTGTATTGCCTCCACTCCATACTCCACTAGTTGGGTATACCAAGACCATTAGTAGAACACCAAGCTTGTTGATAAATGGAGGTATTCATTTGGTCCCCTCTATGGGAAATGGTGGCCACTCCTCTATGGTTTAGGAATGCTATCAGATATATAGGTAGATTGCTCAAGTTTTCGCATCCGATCCATGGATCAGCTTCGATGTGGACAACCAAACCATTGCTAATTCCCCAAGTGAGGTTGCTCCTAATAATGGGAAGAGTATGAATGACAACTTTCCATATCACGAACATTCCTTGTTTGTTCCAAGCTCATAGCTGGACCCATTCCATAATATTGCAAGGCCAAATGTATTTATAGGTAACAATTTCTGTTCATAGGCTTTTGTGCTTCAGGAGAAGCCAACCCAATTTGCACGCTAGTGCTTGAGCAAAAGCACGGAGATCCTTGAGGCTCCACCCCCCCTCCCATTTTTTTGGGATTGCAATTATGCTTCATTTAAGCCATGCAAAGGGTTTCCCTTCCTTGTTCCCCTTCCAAAAGAAATTGCAACAAATCCTTTGAATCCGGGATAAGATACCTTGAGGAATCTAGGCAAGAGACATCCAGTAGACCGGGGTGGCTTTTAGAATAGATTTAATGAGAAATAAACATCTTGTCGTAGACAATAGTCGGTGAGTCTAGTTGTTTAATCTTCTTTCGACCTTGATCATTATCCAGATCCAATCAACTATTTTGTATCCATGAGATTTTATATGGAAGCCCAAGTATTTCAATCCATCCTCCAGTTGTAATCTCTGGAATGGAAATTTTTGGTATGCTTGATAGGATTCTTGAGGGGAGTAGGCAGATAGGGTGACGGTGGATTTGGGTCCATTTATTTCCATCTCTATTGTTGTGCTAAAAAAATGCAACACCTCAGAGAGAGTGTTATAGTCTTGTATGTCGCCATTGAGGAAGATCAGAATATCATCCATGAACAGCAACTGAGTGAGAGTGCACTGATCTGTGATCTTGAGTCCCATTAGCCTGCCTGATCTTCTTTCCAATGAGATAAGCATGCTTAACCCTTCCATAACAATCAGGAAGAGCAACGGAGAGAGTGGGAATCCCTGTCTAAGTCCCCATTCCGCATGAAAGAAATAAGAGACCGATCCATTTATGAGAGTACCGAACAAGACAGATCTAGTGCAGCACATGATCAATCTAGTGCAGCACATTATCCATCTAATGAGTGGGATAGGGAAGCCCAGGTGAGTTAGAATCATCCTTATGAAAAGCCAAATGACTCAATAAAAAGCATTAGAGAGATCTATTTTGAGTATGGCTCCTTTCAGATTCTTCTGCTTGATGGTATGAAGGGATTTCTAGGCCGTGCCTATGGCTTCATGGATCTGGCAGTTATGGAGAAAGGCAAGTTACTAAGAGGATATATTCTCTGATAGGATCGGATTGATTTGATTTGTGATAATCTTGTAGAGGCAGTTGCAGAGTGAGATGGGCCAGAAGTTGCTAAAATATTGTGGGGAGTCCATCTTGGGAATCAAGTCAATTAAAGTGGAATTTATGGCTTCATACATTCTCCCAGATGTTCTGCATTCCTCAATCAACCTGAGAAGGTTTGGGCCAATAATGTCAAAAAAGGTTAGATATAATTCCACTGATGATCCGTTCGACCCCAGACTTTTATCCTTCTTGAACCACTTTATTGTACTCTCTAATTCCCCCATGGTAACTAGTTTGATAAGGTCCACCTCCGAGTCTTGCTCCATGAATCTAGGGTAGTGCCCCGCAATGATAATGATTTTTGCAAGTGTTGCACTTGGTGGGGCCTTGAAAAGCTACTTGAAGTGTGTATTTCCCATATGTACCAGTTGATTGTAGGTATTGGCCATCTTCCCATGTTCTGTGGGCATCCTCCATATGGTATTGCTAGCCCTCCTTCCATTGGAAAATTTATGAAATAACTTCATATTTCCATCCCAACTTGAAGCCATATCGCTCCGCTTTTGAGTCTCCATGTCACTTCCCGATCGAGCAGAATCTTGGATCTCTAGGCTACCAAGATAGTTAAATGAATTTTAGCTTCTACTGAGGTGCCCCCTCTGCCATGGTCATCCGTTAGCATTCCCAACTATCTTTCAATATCACAGAGAGTCTGATCCTCCATGGCCTTTTTCCGCTTTGCCCAGAATATAGAGAGTCTTTTAAGATTCACCAGATTATGACAGAAACCCTCAGCCACACATGGATCATTTGTAAGAGGATGGTCTCTCCAATACTCCGATACTAATATGAGGTAATCAGGGTCCTTTAACCAGGTCGAGTTGAATTTAAAGGGCAACCTGGGCTTTCTTGTAGGACCAACTAGCTCCAAAAAGACGGGGGAATGGTCTGAGATCCCTCTAGAACCCACCCACTACCTATAATTTGTGAAGGTTTCTACCAAGTCTTCATGAATGAGAAAGTTGTCCAATCTTTTTCCTAGTGCCGCATCTCCTGTCTTTCTATTATGACAAGTTGGAAACTTTTTGTTCATGGGGATATCAATAAGGCGGTGTTGCTCCAATAGTAGTTCCACCTGGTCCGAGAGGGGATGCAACTAAGAATGATGTCCCCAAGATTCTTCATGACCAATGGTAAAGTCTAGGTCTCCGCCTAATATTGTAGAGTTGTCTATCAGGGGGTTCCCTAATAACTTATGCCATAAGTCCAGTTTGATATGATTAGGGGCATATATATTAATAATGTGGAAGTTCCTGCTCAGCTTAATAGAGAAAATTTCCACACCTAGGAACCCATGTCCACCAGAAGTAGAGATAGTTTTGATGGTCCAGGGGTTTACCCCCAAAGAAATACGCCTCGAACGCCCTACAACATCCAAGGCATCAAAGCTCCATCCAGGCATTATAGATTGTAGGGTCCAGGTTATCTACTCAACCATACCAAGGGTCTCTTGTAGAAAAATGATATCACAGGACTCACAGGCCAAAAGCCTCTTCAGAGCTAATTTTTTGGAAGGGTTAGCTAAACCCCTATAGTTAAAAGATACCCACTTCATGGGGGAACCCTACCATGGGTATCCTGTGCTCTAAGTACCCTTTCAATAGTGTTATACCAACCTAGGACCACATCAGCCCCCACAAGTTTAATGGCTTTAGAGGGCCTCCCACGGGAGGGTTTGGGCTCTGCAATATTGGATGAAATACCTAATCCAAATGACTAAGGGAGTACCGGGATACAAGATCATAGGTTGTATAAATGTGATTCTGATTCTGAGGAGGATGCAACGGGATCAAAAATTCTGGGAGGGTGTACAACCCGGGACGTAGTGGAGAAGATGGCTAAAGGGCAGTCAAGTGAACAATTGATAGGAGTGGATTTCATGCAAGGAATAGATGCAAAAGAAACCAAAGATAAAAAAATATCTAAAATTCAAAGCAGAGGAGCGAAGAGGAGGATCAATACTCGTAGATGGAGTAGCCACCATTGCAGTCTTGGATCTAGTCATGGGCGGGGACATAGGCAGAACCTGGGCAGAACACGATGGCCGAATAGTGTCCCCAGCTGCTGCAATGGACAATCCAGACATGAGGGTTGCCCATCCACTATAGGGACTTCAGTCTGCAGATGATTCTTACCCTTAGAACCAGGAGGAGATGATGGTGAGACGAGCAGGTATTCTTTGAATAGATGCCCAACCTTGTGGCATCTTCTACACCGGAAGGGAACACCTTCATAGTCAAGGATTTGTCTACGTGAATAATGCCTCTAGTGGAGGGTTATATTATCCTCCAATACTTCTCGAGTATCTAGATGAACCATTATACGAACAATGGTCATATTGTCGAAGGATTCAAAGGTCTTGTCATGTTCCAGATAAGTTCCCAATGCATTACCGATGTGTTTGAAAACATCCTCAGACCAAAATTGCATAGGAACCCCTGATAATCGAACTCAAATCAGCCCGGCACCTAACTATTCCCTTTTAGGGACAAAAAGGGGGTTCCATCTTTTAAGTAGAACAGGTGCAAGTTCAATGTGCACAAATCTTGATAGGATCCAATTAGTACACTCCTCCCGGTGAAACCTGAGATAAAACCACCCCCGTGTGAGGACTCAGATCGAGGGTAATTCTTTGAGGAGTGAACCCCATATTTCCATGGTCCATAGTCGCAGTCACTCGATAAAGTAGTTCCGCCCTCGAACACGTCCCTCCAAGACCCTGTTGGCCGTGTCCACCACTTCGCCCATCGTAAGGTCTTCCCCCAAAGAGAGGTTAATGTCCTTGTATGTCACCTTCAAACACCTCCCTTTCTTGACCTTGTTTTACCTACGAGCCGTCGGGTAGTCCTTGAAAGGATCCGTGCTACCGTGGTAAACCGCCTGCGGAGATGGAGGAGTACTCTTAGGCTTTGGGACAGGTGTGCTGAAACAACTCGAGGGAATGGGGAAACTGTGTGGAGGGCAGTTAGGGTTAGGAATAACACATCTAGATGGAGAGGAGAAGTGAGGGTTTGATGACCCAGGCTGTGAGATGCCTGAGGGGAAGGGAGTGGCAGATGGATCTGCAGAGTGAGGAAGGTTAGGCAGCAATGAGTCAAATGAGGGTGATGGAGGAAGACATGTCCCGATGAGGTTGAGGATTATCGAGGACGAAACCCTTCAGAAGGTGCAATCTATATTATTCTTGTATCAAGGTCATGGATAAGGTGGGCCTCTAAATTACCATGTAAAAGCATTTATGTTTCTTTCTCTAGATCATTATCTGCATTTGGTGAGTCTAGTTTCTTCATTTTTGGACTATCGTTATGATGATCTTGTCTAGCTTGATCAAAATGTTTTTTCCATTCATAGTTGATTAATATTTGTTCGCTCTTGTATAGAGATGTGTTGCACAAGTCATGTAATGCACATATCACTTTCTTGGGTCGAATATTTCAATACAAATAGGCATTCTTGTATTCCAATTTTATTTTTACCAAAATTCCCATTGTCATATTGTCATCAATATCTATAGGAAATGACCTTTGAATTCTATCTAGACTGGAAGGAACATTTATGATTGTTCCTATTAATCCAATTTGTGATCTTTTGTAGCCAAGCTATTTTATTTGTGAAAAATCTATCCTTGGTGCCACTAACCTCTCTTCCAAATATGCCAATTATGCAAGGTACATCAATTTTTCATTTCGTCGAATATAAATAGGTGAGCAAATGTAAGGAGCTTCCAATATATAGTTATGTCATTTGGATTAAAGAACACATCTGCAATCTTTTCCCGGTAGTGATTGCGATATTCAAGGAATTTATTCACAAGTTTCTGGAAGTATATTTTGATGATTGGACTGTGTTTGGGTTTGTGAAGCGACATGTTGCGAGTCTGTGCCTCATGTTGGATACCTGTCAAAGGTATCAAATCACGTTGAATTTGAAAAAGTGTATATTCTGTGTGCCTTTTGGATTTTGCTCAGCCATGTTGTTTGTAAGCAGGGATTGATGGTGGACCCTACGAAGATCGTCGTTATTGTGAATTTGGACCCCCCTAGGAATGTTAAACAGTTGCACGCGACATTGGGACACACTGGGTACTACATGAAGTTTATCAAGGCATATGCCCAGATCACCGCATCGATGGAAAAATTGTTAAAGAAGGATGTGATATTTTGTTGGGATGAAGGTTGTCAACACAACTTGGATGTTTTGAAGAAGAAGATGGTAGCATCACCTATCTTGGTATTTCCAAACTGAAAAAAGAAGTTTCATGTGCATGTTGATGCCTCATGTATTGTTTTGGGATAAGTATTAAGACAAGAAGGAGAGGGAGAGATTGATCATTCTATAGCTTTCGCAAGAAGAAAATTATCTAAAGTTGAGAATAATTACTCCAGCATAGAGCATGAAGGGATAGCGATGGTTTACGCACTGCAGAAATTCAGACATTATTTGTAGGGTGAACACTTCAAGATGTATACAGATCACTCCGCGTTGAAGTACCTGGTCAATAAGCCTGTGTTGGGGGGGGGGGGGGAGATATGTCGATGGTTACTGTTGTTCCAAGAGTATGACTTTGAAGTTGTAGGTTTTAACCCCGTACAGAAATTACCTGCATACGAATTCTAAATCACAGGAAAAATAAAAATGCGAGAGCATAACACATAAAACACATATACACAGAGATTTCCCACTGGATCTCGAAACCGAGACTACCAGCTTGATTTTTCATTATGTTCCTTTCAATGTTACAATACATATTTATACATGCCGAAGCATCCAATACCATGGACCGAAAAACCATCACGTCCAATATCATGGACCAAAAAACCATCGATCCAATACCATGGGCCGAAAACCATCGCGTCCAAAAAACGTGTGCGAAAATCATGCACAAAACCATAGGTGGGTCCGCCCAACCTAACATAGGGTCCAAAACCAAAATTTTTCGCGGCGCTGCCCCGGAACCCATAAAGTGGGGTTACGGGTACCCCTCAAACCCCCTGTTAACTATGTGGAAAGAATATAACACAACCCAACAATCGCCCACTTGTTGTTTTCTTTCCACAGGGGGCCACAGGAGAGCTTAGTCATTTTCCAGCCCTGACACGCCCATTGTTTCTCTACACCAAGAGAACTTCTCAAAGCTCATAGATTTTGTCAATGCATCTGCAGTATTCTTCAAAGTGTCCACCTTTACCAGCAA
>APFE031749503.1:0-18824 GCA_000404065.3 Pinus taeda
GTTAGTCTTGTTCTTGGCTTACACGATGGTTGCAAAAGTGCCCGTCGTTTCTGCGACGTCGTCGCAGCTGTACACGTCTTTCCTGTGACGAATTGCGACGAAAAAACTAGAAAATATGCGCGTAGTAGCTACAATGCCCTTGTCGCAGAGGTACACTCAAAACCGAGGTACACTCAAAACCAATGACGATTTCGGATTCGTCGTAGTTATCTGAGGCCCTCACAACTGCGATGATCTCAGTTCAAAGAACCACCCACCAGCCAGCGTACAGGTTTCTCAGGTTTCTCAGCCCTGACGCTCTAATACCATGATAAAAAAATGGCAATGTTTGTATTAAAAAAAAAAAAACCATTGGTCAGCTCTACGAAAGAGAGCCAGAAGAGTCTAGCTCTGCAGAACACTCTGCATTGTTCATCCACATTACACATTAAATAGGAAACATGGTTTTAGGGAAGTTAGAACGGCGTCCTAAGAAATAGAAACTAATTCCTATCCTCTCTGCATTGTTCATCCACATTACACAATAAATAGGAAACATGGTTTTAGGGAAGTTAGAACGGCGTCCTAAGAAATAGAAACTAATTCCTATCCTCTCTACATTGTTCATCCACATTACACATTAAATAGGAAACATGGTTTTAGGGAAGTTAGAACAGCGTCCTAAGAAATAAAAACTAATTCCTATCCTGAAGTTAGGTGAACCAACTCTACTTATTCTAGGATATTCTCCATTATCTTCAACAATAATAACATATATTTAAAAGTTCACAATCTCAATTATGATATTTCAGAGAAATAAATTTTCAAATTTCCAACAATTTAACTTACAATAACTAAAAAATTTGATAACCATATGAATCAATCGATAACCATTCTTACAAGTTTCACAATTGCAAACTGTTCGATTTCTCATAATAACAAATCTTTAAAAATTCACAATCTCAATTCTAATATCTCACAGGAATAAATTTCAAATTTCCAACAGATTTACTTAACAATAACTAAAATTCATCGTAACTATATCAATGAATCAATCACTAACATAAACTTTTTCGGAACAACACTTCTTCAAAATCATAACAATTATTCCATAGTACTGTATCAATGAATCAATCCATAATATAAACTTCCTTGGGAACAATACCACTTCTTCAAAATCATAACAATTATTCCACAGAACAGTACTAGGATTCTGCTATCCTAGTCCAAACCCTTCTGATTTATTCAATGTAAGAAACCTCTGTACATATGAAAGAATAATGCCGATTCACCACACCATTTGTAAGAAACTTTGGAAAACTGAAGATATTTCCTGTGTACCATTTAATTACCAATCATGTTAATCACACATCTCAAACTCTCTCCTTTAATCATGTAATCAAATGCCTGGTTGATATCGGTAAATGAAACCTCATGTATAATTAATTTATCCAGTTCAATCATCTGCAAACCAACAATAAACCAGGAAAGGAAGTTAGATTAAAAGCCTAATTAAGGACGGCTAGTGCTTCAGTAGGAGGAAAGGAAAGGAAATGAGCAAGCATGGCATGGCGTGAGAGAGATATTTATATCAGAAGTAAATGATAGAAGTCTTACTCTAAGCAAATACAATTCTACAAGGCCTGGCAAATCGGAACGGGGCTTATAGTTTCCCAAGAAGGTTCCTTTCAACGTCCTCTCGTTCAGGAAATTCAAGGGACTCGTTGCAAAGACTGCGTCTGAATGAGGGACCCCCACTAAAACGGCTACACCCCAACCCTGAACAACAAAAACATTCATACCCATGTGATCAGCATATATGCATAGTTGCTAAAACTGAGTGGTATATGGCCTTGACATTCCCTGTGCACTCGATGCTGTAATCCACCCCTCCATCAGTTTTCTCGGCAATAACCTGATAAGCTCCCAGAGTTTAGTTTTAATTTAATGTTAGTATTGACAACAATTAATAAAGTTTTTACCTAATTTTTTATTAGGTGGTTGCATACCGAATAATCGGTTAGTCGGTTACGATTATGTAACGAATAGATAAGCATAATATAAAACAATGTAATACACATGAATAAAGACAAGCGCAGAGAATCATCCATTCATTCAGTTTCATTATATCTTGGCTAAACGTTCTGTCTTGTTTCTTTCATACTTTTATCTGTCTATATCTACATTTAAAACATTTCTCCGAATGCAATACAACACAACTGAATTGAGCTTTTAACATAAATTCTGTTACACATCTATTAAGCACCAACAAAGAGCAATAAATTTGAAAGAGACAAAGGTGAAACTGCAGATCCATGTTTATAGCACAAACAAATAGGATTAAAAGAAATAAGAAGATTCATATTTAGTAACACAAGGTGCATCTTCACATGCTATCATTTAATTGCTTCACTTCAATCTATCTATGGACTAGGTGGAAGACTCAAGCTCTGTGTAATGTGTATAACATTAATAAACTAAAATAGAGAAAGCTTCTCCTCCTGATGCGATAATTCGTGCTACTAGACAAACAATATCAATTCAATTAAATAAAACAAGCATTCCGATCTGGAAAAGAGAAGTTAAAGATCATTCAACCAACCTGTTGAATAGGATTCTGGTGGTCCAGTGGGTTTATAAATTCCGTGACACCAAAGAGTTTTGCTGTAAAAGGATCAACAAAAATTAGAAAGGAAAGGAAATTCTTCAGTGTTAACATATATATACACTGATTAGCAAATGATGATGGAAATGGGCAATTTACAACCTATTTCAAATCTGTCACTGTTTAAATCGATTCCAATTATTCGAGAAGCTCCTGCAATTCTTGCCCCTTCAGCAGCCTGCGTAGTTAAGCCCAGGTCAGATTTCTAACAGAAAATTAAACAGTATACTCATCATATTGATCCCAAAAAGGAAAAATTCAGAACTGAGTTTCACTTACAGCAAGCCCAACCACCCCAAGGCCAAATATTGCTACATTGAACCCTTCTTGGGTTTTGCTACATTCAAAGTCGCAAAATAAATTGTGAATAAGAATTTCAATCAAGGGAACGATCATGGATGATTTTAATATTAACAGTCCAGGAAACCATAACTTTAGGAATTGGATAAAACAGTATACAATGTCAATTATATCCTTTTAATGATCTCTATTCCACAATCATCAACAAATTACCCTCAAAAAGTCTAGAAAATGATTTACCTGTTGAAACCCCACAACTGAGAATACAGACTTTGTTAAGAGGAGCCTCTGGATTAATTTGGGCAACACAACGGACATGCACAACTGTATACTGGCTGAAAATGTGCCAAGGAAGTGGTAAATGGGTTTCCCATTGATTGAAAACATCGACTTCCCATCATTTATCATAAACCCCCTGTCAGTGTTAATTCTTAGAAGATCACACATGTTGCTCTCGTCTGACTTGCAGTGTCTGCATTCTCCACATTCTCCAGTAAATAAGGGAAGCACACTGTCACCCTCCTTGAGGTCAGTCACCCCTTCTCCAACACTCTCAACAACTCTGTGTCAAGCAACAGACCTATAGTTAGTGACCAATGAATCACAAGAAAATTACTGTCCCTTTTCCCTTTTGAAATTCTACATGATGCGTGCTAGTATGACTAATTAATTTCTTTGAAATCCTACATGCCTACTAGTATAACTAATTAATTCCTTTGAAATCCTGAATGCCTCCTAGTATGACTAATTAACTTTTTTGTAATCCCACACGCCTGCTAATATGACTAACTAATTTTTTTGAATACATAGAGCTCATGGGCATGAGCAGAGTGCATACCCAGCTGCTTCATGTCCCAAAATGCGGGGAAAGAGAGGAGTTTGGCCCTGCAACCAAAGCAGTATCAGTATGAGTCATTCCATTTCATTGTTAAAAGCAATATTTGTATGTGTTATACAGTACAGTGCAGTTGGAGATGTGTAATTAATATCATTCCTTCAAATTTACTTGATGTTTAATGATAATTATTCATAGCATACGTTTGCTTCCCAGAAAATTGATGTTTAATGATAATTATTCATAGCATACCTTTGCTTCCTAGAAATAAAGGTCTGTATGACACAAGGTAGTATAATGCACTTTGATTCTCACTTCCATTGCCTATGGCGGAGCCACTTCCACTTCTTCAATCTTCAGAGGCTCCCCTGCTCCCCATGCAACAGCAGCTGTAACAAAAGTACAAATCAAAATATATCAGATTTCAAGAAGTATAAATTGCACACATACAGTTTGCATAAATCCAGCTTAACCCTGAAAATCAATTTTGCCATGAAATGATATACATGAAATAAAAAGAATGTGGCCATGACTCCTTGCACTGAACTGACTGAAGTAGTTACCTTCGCATTTGATAACCTGGCCTGCAGTACAGCTCGCCATTTTCCTTTCTGTCCAAACAAACAAACTTACTTTTGCCTTTCGCATTCGTGTTGCAGGAGGCAGAGATGGATCCTTGATTTATATTCTACTTCCTTTGAAATGCCTACACTCGTTCGTTAGTTTGGGGTGGGGGTTATGGTTATGTTGTCCGAAACAATACCCGTAACTATACTCTTGCTTATCTGGTTATAGGTATGCTGTCCGAAACAGTACCTGTAGTTACTATATTCTTTGTTATATGGTTATGAGTATGCTGTCCGAAACAATATCCGTAACTATACTCTTGGTTATATGGTTATGAGTATGCTGTCCGAAACAATACCGTAACTATACTCTTGCTTATATAGTTATGGTTATGCTGTTCGAAACAATACCCGTAACTATACGCTTGGCTATACATATGCCATATGGTTATAGTTATGCTGTCCGACAAAATACCGTAACTATACTCTTTGTGCCCGAGCGGAGCGGCGCCCGGGGCCATAACTATTTCACACTTTCTCCGCCAGTGGGGTGGCTCTTAAAAGTCCACTTTGATGCAGCTTCCATAACTATTTCACACTTTCTCCGCCAGTGGGGTGGCTCTTAAAAGTCCACTTTGATGCAGCTTCCAATTCCATGGGAGCATCCTTGAAACGACGCACGCGGCCTAATGCATGGAGCTTCTTTTTTTCTGGGGGTTCTAGCGAGTCAAATGTTCTCGAAGTGTGAAAGCTATAGCTAACGAGATCACAATTTTGTATTCAAAATTATGGAAATTTTGGTAGGCTTTTGAGAAAATGTGGTAGAAAATTTTGGAAATTTGGGTTAATTTTAGAGGGTGATATGCGATTACGACAAGTCGCATCGCTATATCGCTATCGACGCTAACCATGGGGCGGATCTTTTACATATATATGAGTACGACCCGATAACTGAATTCGACGGGGTTCTTAACAATATTCTATAATATTTCAAGTTGGTGGGAAGACCGTTTTTAATGTATTTTCGTGTGTTTTTGTTGTATAGCGAAATACAAAGGGAGCCTTGGGCAGTGCCGATTGCGATGAGTCCCAGACCCAAAAGGGTTGGGGAATGAAATCTATAAAATTTGAAGTCCGGAGGAAGCCATATTTTAGTGTATTTCCCATGTTTTTAAGTATTTCACAATACAAAGGGAAACACAGGGCCAGGCCACTTGTGATAGGCGACAACGACCTAAAGGGCGGATTCGATAGATATTTATGCCATGTTTAAGGACTTTTGAAGTCCGAAAGGAACAGATATTGGCGAGATTTTACAGTGTTGTAGTGTTTTCTGTGTAAAATAGAAAATGCTCATTATTAAATATTTTAAAGGGAAAACAGAGGCTCGAATAGCCATTTCAAGATAGACACAGAAGGCTAGAAAGGGAATAAAAAGGGCCACAACGCAACACAGCCACAACAACAAATGATCATGGAACATCAACAACCCAGTGCAACTCATCAAAACAAACATCATGGAGTACCTCTTGCACGAGAGAGCTCCCTGCCAGCACTACAAAATACCAAAATGAGCTTATTCTGTTGTTAGAAGAAGGAACCTCCGAGCCATGCTTGCCTAGTCAGGGCATCAAAGTTGTTGATGAGACACAGGGATAGATTAAGACCTCTCGAGCCTCAGAAGGCTTGAGAGCATGGTAAAGAGCTATAAATATCTGAAAGCAAAATGTAAAAAGGGTTCAACCTCTGGAGATTACTGAGACTCTGTTCCTTCAAGCTTCTCATCTTCATTCTAATGAATACAAGCTTCTTTTGCTGTTATATGTTCAATGTCCATTTTCCCTTTCTGTTCTAAGCTTGCACTTGAACATTTTGTTCATGTTTTTCTTTTGTGTCTAAGGCCAGATAACTCTCATCTTATCTCTACTTTGATAAATTAGATTTGCAAGCTTCTTTTACTTTCTGTAGCTAGCCATTCATATGTGTTTATATATGCATCTGCTGGTATAGGTGGTATTCTCCGTCTATTCATTAAATTTACAAATTATTGAGCATTAGTGGTCTAAAACCTTGTAAAGATGAGGGTGTTCATTCATGTCTTGAGTTAAAAACAAAGTTGAAATGGTTATCTGGCTTGATCCAAACCATCATCCATTCCAATAGTTCCAAGAACAATATTGAAGATTATATGTTACCAGGCATCTCCGAGCTGCAACCTAGGAGAGTTTTCTGGAGTGATAATAGTGTCACATTGTTGTTTTGAGAGTACCTAAGAAAAATACCTTCATTAGATCTTGCATCAAACTTACCAAGATTTTCATTGTTGTTCTTGATGTAACACTTGCTTCCAAGCACTCTGAAATGCTTGATTGTAGCAAGTTTGCCATACCATAGTTCAGATGGGGTTTTGCCACTATTTGATCGGAAGTGTGCCTTGTTTAAAATAACCATTTCTATGTGAATGGATTCATCCTAAAATCTCTGTGGTAACATCTTTCACCCATCATCGCTCTATCCAACTACTAGATAGATTTGTTGGCTCTCCCTGCTACTTTAATTCCTATATGGAGTTTCTACTATGGTAAATTGTTTTTTGTCACCTTGTTCTTTGAAAAAATAATCAAATTCTTTGGAGATAAACTCTCCACAATTATCGGACCTTATATACTTTATTTTATAATCTGTCTCATTCTCATCCATGGCCTTAAAGCTATTCAACTTTTCAAAGGCCTCTATTTTTTCTCTTAAAAAGACCACCCACATCATTCTGCTAAAATCATCAGTGATAAGCATGAAATACAATTTCCCTGAGGGTGGTTGAGTTCTTGCAAAACCATAAGTCCATAGTACAAATTGCAATGGCCTAGTTGTTGAGTTCCCATTGGAATTTAATGGTACTCACACTTGTTTTCCATCTAACAAGACTTGCAAATAGTGTTCTTTGGCATAGAAAACATTCTTCTTGCCCAATTTAAAAATCTGATCAAAGTTCAAATGTCTTAACCTTCGATGCCACAACCAACTTTTCTCAAGTTTTCTTTAGCAGTACTTTTCAATCTTTTCATTTAGAACATAGGCATTACTATCTGTCCTAACAACTTCAACTACTACCTCTCATATGCCTGCAAACTTGATTTAACAATTCTTTTATCTAAACAACACATCATAGCCTTCGTCACACATCTAGGATACACTAGTAAATTGTGCTTCATGCCATCAACAAACAAAACATCCTTAGCATTACCTCTACCATTTACTAGACTAACTATTCCTTATCATCTTTCTGACCATTCTGACCATATAAAACTACCTTGGGTTGTTGGCTTAATTGTTTAAATTTATGAGTAGGTTTTTTATTTTTGAGTATGCAAGAAATTTCTTTGTGGCTGAAATTATAATAGATACATTGTATCAAATTATTGAAAGGAGAGAATGAATTGATGAAACTATTTTTTCTTCTCCTCTCTCATGGAAAAAAATTGCATCTTCTGCCCTTAGTTTCCCTTCAGAAAACGAATGTCTTCCAACTTTGGATATATGTTGTGTTGTCTCTACCCATATCTTGTGTCTGTTAGAGAGCACGGGGTCTCCAGGATCAAATGAAGGTGGCCATTTTAGATGCCGAGAATAAAATAAAGGACGACACTTACTGTCTCCAATTATAAGCAAAACATCATTGTGAAACTGTCAAATTAGTTGAGGACGAAGGTTTATATGAGCATCCACTTCCTTGTATTGACAGACAACCATCTGCTCACTGTGGCCCCAACTGGGGATAGAGATACATGGGGACTGGCTCAAGCACGCCACCGCTCTGAATTAAGGTTTTCCCTTTACCCAACTCACAAAGTTGTGTGTAACGATACATATACCTTATCTACCTCCTCATCTTCGGATCTATTATCTTTCTTCTTGGAAACCTTTGATGTTACCATGCCTCCATTTGCTATAACATCTTTGCAAAGACTTGGTTGTAATCTTCACATTGTTGGTTTGGAAGCATTCTGCTAATTACCCTGAAACTCCAATTCCAGTCTTGAAATCCTTCTTCTCGATATCACCACTCACAGCTGCACAAAATCATGGCTCTAATACCACTATAATGTACCCAAGTAGTTTAGACTGCACAATTTAAACCTCTTCAAGTAAATGTTTCCAAAAAAATTATTATTAATTCTCTGTGACACCTTTCTTCAAACAATTTGGAAGCAAACTTATGAAATTCTACTGGATTAGATAACACAAAGGGATTAACAAACAATTTGTATGCAAACTGAAATGGAAACAATCTGCGGCAAGGAATGAGTTTTATTGAGAGCAAACGAAAGGGTTACAAAGTCAATTTACACCAGGAACATGCGTCCATCAACCAACCTTGGTTGTGAGAATATGAAAACTAATCGATACATTGGTTTTTTTCAGGAAATTAAAATACAACATTGTGATGCATCTAACAGTTATTTTCTTTTAAAGTTTATATTGAAATATTGAAAAATCCCAAATTCTATTTGAAAACCAATAACATAATAATTATAAAATAAGAGTAGTTGCGCCGAGAGGTGATAGTATGAAGGTAGATCTCACATAAACACATAAATGTAACGTAATGTTTAAACCTTAACATTTAACATTTTTAATCTAATGTCAACCTTATTTAAAAATCAATCCAATTATTATTATGTATAAATACAATATAAATTTAAAATAGAAAGAGGTTTACTCTTTTTTTATATTTGCTCCATAAACATTTTATATTTGCACCTTTAGAGATTTGATCTCTCTCCACTTGATAGATCCAGAGTTAAGATGGATCTAGGCTGGTAATAATAATAATCTATTTTAAGGTATACACATATCACTTTATTAGAAAAAGGTTAAGATGGATCTAGGATGGTATTAATAATAGTCTATTTTAAGGTATACACGTATCACTTTATTAGAAGGTTGTGGACTATTCAAAAATCATGAGAAATATGTTACGACTACTTCTCATGGAAATGACCATAGATGAATGACTTGGAAATGGCCATAAATGAATGACTTAACGCAGTTGAATTCCAAAAAATGATATCTAATATAACGCAGTGCAAAAACCCCAATGCTTAATTATAATATCACTTAACTATAACAACAAGCAAAAATGTGATTAATAGTTTTAATATGAATTTATTATAAGAACATAAAAAGGATGTGATAATATCACTAGACTATTTAACTTTTATGATAATATCACTATGTCCTCTATGTAAACAGGACAAAAACATGAATATAAAACATGAATATTTTCTTTTATCAAATGTAAACACATTTCGGTAATCTTTTTGTTTTTAGCTTTTGTGATAATATCACTATGTCCTCTATGTAAACAGGACAAAAACATGAATATTTTATTTTATCAAATGTAAACACATTTCGGTAATCCTTTTGTTTTAATGGAATGTAATTGACTATTTAGATTTTGCAAAAAATGGTTTTTGGAGCATACAAGTTTATAATAATAATAATAATCGTCTAATTTTACGGTTGCCAGCAAGCTAAACAATGAAATCCCGTTGTTTATGGGATGCATTACACTGTTTTTTAGCGTGTGCCTAGTCTCTTACATTACAATAGCCCAAGAAAGTAACAAGTGGGCATTTTTTAATTAATTTGCTACTTGCTTTGCAGAATGGGGTATGGGAGGTGCATGCATGAAGATACATTTTCAGAGATTTGGTAATAGCCTTGGCAATATTACCCCAATCTTTGGATGTGTTTTGTGTTTTTTGAAACACACAATAAGCAACAGGGTTGCACCTCCTTTGTAAGATCAAACACCTTCAGGTTTATAATATTTTACCAAAACAATCAAGACTTATAGCTTTAGAGAGTAGAATCTAAGGATTACTGGAAATTGGTGGGGACAGATATTTAAGTTAATTTCTATAGTTTTAAATTATCATCTCCAATTATAAACATTCTTACAAGTTTCGCAATTACAAATTGCTGGACTTCTCACCGTAACAGATATTTAAAAGTTCACAATCTCAACTCTAATATCTCACAGAAATAAATTTTCAAATTTCCAACAATTTGACTTACAATAACTAAATTTTTTTATAATCATATAAATCAATCAATCAATAACAATTCTTACCAGTTTCACGATTGCAAACTGTTTGATTTCTCATAATAGCAAATCTTTAAAAATTCACAATCTCAATTCTAATATCTCACAGGAATAAATTTTCAAATTTCTAACAAGTTGACTTAACAATAACAAGAATTCCTCGTAACTATATCAATGAATCAATAAATAATATAAACTTCTTTGGGAACAATACCACTTCTTCAAAATCATAACAATTATTATTATTCCACAGTACTGTATCAATGAATCAATCAGGAATATAAACTTCCTTGGGAACAAACCACTTCTTTAAAATCATAATAATTATTCCACATAACAATACTGGAATTCTGGTATCCTTGTCCAAACCCTTTTTGATTTATTCAATGTGAGGAAACCTCTGTACATATGAAAGAATAATGCCGATTCACCACGCAAAACTTAAGAATAATGCCGATGCACCACACAATTTGTAAGAAATTTTGGAAAACTGAAGATATTTCGCGTGTGCCATTTAATTACCAATCATGTTAATCACACATCTCAAACTCTCTCCTTTAATCATGTAATCAAATGCCTTGTTGATATCGGCAAATGAAACCTCATGTGTGATAAATTTCTCCAGTTCCAGCTTCTGCAAACCAACAATAAACCAGGAAAGGAAGTTTAAGTTAGATTAAAAGCCTAATTAAAGACGATTAGTGCTTCAGTAGGAGGAAAGGAAATGAGCAGGCATGGTGTGAGAGAGATATTTATATCAGAAGTAAATGATAGACGTCTTACTTTATCCAAATACAATTCTACAAGGCCTGGCAAATCGGAACGGGGCTTATAGTTCCCAAAGAAGGTTCCTTTCAACGTCCTCTCGTTCAGAAAATTCACCGGGCTGGTTGCAAAGACTGCGTCTGAATGAGGGACCCCCACTAAAACGGCTACACCCCAACCCTGAACAACAAACACATTCATACCCTTTTGATCAGCATATATGCATAGTTGCTAAAACTGAGTGTGGTATATTTACAATCCAGAAGAAAGGGGAGGCAGAGTAAATACGTCATGGCAGGATTCGAAGGCTTGAATCATGGCCTTCACATTCCCTGTGCACTCGATGCTGTAGTCCACTCCTCCATCAGTTTTCTCGGCAATAACCTGATAAGATAAGCTCCCGGAGTTTAGTTTTAATTTAAAACATTTCTCCGAATACAATACAACACAAAACTGAATTGAGCGTTAACATAAATTCTTTTACACATCTATTAAGCACCAACAAAGAGCAATACATTTGAAAGAGACAAAGGTCAAACTGCAGATCTATGTTTGTAGCACAAACAAGGATTAAAAGAAACAAGAAGATTTATATTTAGTAGCACAAGGTGCACTCTCATATGCTATTATTTAATTGCTTCACTTCAATCTATCTATAGACTAGGTGGAAAACTAAAGCTCTGTGTAATGCGTATAACATTAATAAACTAAAATAGAGAAAGCTTCTCCTCCTGACGCAATAATTCGTGCTACTAGACAAACAATATCAATTCAATTAAATAAAACAAGCATTCCGATCTGGAAAAGAGAAGTTAAAGGCCATTCAACCAACCTGTTGAATAGGCTTCTGGTGGTCCAGTGGGTTTATAAATTCCGTTACACCAAAGAGTTTTGCTGTAAAAGGATCAACAAAAATTAGAAAGTAAAGGAAATTCTTCAGTCAACATATATATACACTGATTAACAAATGATGATGGAAACAGTTTGGCTTTGAAACAGTTTGGCTTCGAGTCGATTCTAGTCACTTTCTTTCTAGATTGTGTGCCCCTATTTCGGTATCAGTTGACAGAGGTACTGGATCCTACTCCACAAGATTCGAGGCTGGTCAGATGGAGTGAACTCATGGCTCAAGGAGGAGGGGGTGAGAAGATGCATTTACCTCTGTAGTTTTTTATTCGCCAACTGATCGTTGTGGATGACTATGCCTACGCAGGCATAAATTTCATATGGGACCTGGATCTACCTCTACCACCGAGTGAACAATGGAATAATGCAGGTAAAACTTATTTTTGGATTTTTCAAGTTTTTTATGATTTTTTTGTGCCAGTGTATCTAAGATTTAACTTGTGATAAATGTGCAGATGTTGGGCTAGAAAGTCCTCCTGGTATGTCACCAATAGCATGGTGAGTAGCACGTCAGGTAGAAGATGTTCCCTATGAGGAAGGAGCAAACCCCATGGTGGAGATGGAACACAATCTAGAAGTGATCACGCACGGGATTCCAAAATATGCGACTATAGATGACATGCCACTATGATACTAGAGGCATAAAGTCGGAGTGTCTGCAAGACTACGTCTACTTTTAGGCCGAGTAATTAGGGAAGTCTCGTGTTATCGCGAACATCATGCAGGCACATAGCCTTTCTAGCTATGTTTTTCACTGTTGTAGGCTTTTGAAAACCATGTGTCTCAGAACACTTTATTTTTTGAGGTTTTGATGAAAAACTCTGACAGACGTGACATATATATACACATATGCATGTTTTATTTTCTACTTATTTGTTCATGTGTCATGGTGATATGATCAGTTTTACAAATTATGCAAATTTCTATCAAGAACATAATTTTCTAATGCATCCGTTAATGTATTCAAGTTACGTGGAATGTGTTGATATGTGATAAAATCAAAATTTCTTTCTAGTATTCGAACACATAGATACGTACGCAAAATTTGTGGATTTCTTACTGAATAATGATTATTTAATTATAACACAATGAGTTGTGAGTCTAATTTAACAACTAAATTTCTAATGCCAAGAGGATTTGCTTATAACAACAGTTCAATGACTGTACTGTATTCGGAAATATTATTAATGTCCATCCCAGGAAAATACTTTGTAAATCGACCAACTCGCCATCAGGGGCAAAGAGTGCCCAAGCTATGGAAGACAAGTTATGTGTGCTACGACAAGCACCATCAGCAAAACCAACATAATGGTTTGATGACATCTGTAAACCGAGTGGAACACAAGGTAAGAAGAAAAAACATCTTTACAAAGTAAACAATCACACCAAAAAATAAAAAGACCACACCAATGTATTCACACATTAATGTACAAAAGTAATATTTACACGGATAACCACATGTAAAAAGTTTAGATGGAGTCCATTGACGGACTTGGGTAATCAATCAACAGAGAATAAAATCGAAGTTTCACTGTTGGCATGATGTGTAGGCATTGACTCGGCCAAATAATAGAGTAAAACTCATAAAAGTTTATGCCCCCATGCCCCTCAGGCGAGTCAAGGTTACGAGCCATAAGATGAAAACCCCATTGTGATAATGGGAAAACTGTAGAGACTCAGTGAAAAAATCTCATGAAAGGAGGCAAGAAAAACTTAATCTCGTGACAAGGAAAAGGTGCCCCCAGTTGAAAGATTTTGACAAGTGCAGTTTGAACTGAAATGTCAACAAACAAGGTTGTAGTAATATTCCCATAGTACCTTCAGACAAGACTTCGTGCACCAAAATAGGTGTTTGAAGTAGATGCATCGGGTTATGAGAAACAAAAGCTTTAAGATGCAAAGGTATCTAATTTAGGCTTGGAAGAAACGAAGAGCGATGATGTATATCATTCCAAGGAGTTTTGTTAAGAGACATAACCTCAACAGTACTCTCGTCAGTGAAGAATTTATCATTCAAAGGATCCGGGGAATCCCAAGAACCAAGCTAAGGAGATTTTTCATAAGTATCCAGGTTCATACGGAAAACAACATGACTTTATAAAGGATTTGCTGACGTTGAAACAATTCAATGGTAAGCTTGTTCCAATGAACTCAGTGGTGTGGAATCACTAAATGAATCAATCTGATTCGGAGAAGGAATAATTCAAGGATCTATAGAGATAGAGGTCATATTGATCGAGGAGACATTTGGAGGTGGGAGAGAAAAAGTACCCATTCAAGTAGAATTTTTAAAAAGATCTGCCTCCATGCTCTCATATGGAATGTCAGTATTTCCCACATATGGAATGTTGTCGTTTGAAGCACTGGAAGAGAAAAAATACAATTGGTCGACGGTGACTATTTTTCCTTCAAGAGGAAAACAGAGCACCTAGAACAAAGAGGAAACCACACAAAATGTGGCATGGGTCCAACTTCGCCCGAGAAGAAGGTTGTAATTAAGATTTGCATCTACAACTTCCACTTCTAGCACAACAGTCTTTCCTTCCAAAGTGATAGGCAAATTTGTGAGAATACCATACGGGCGGGAGCCTCTGCCATCAAATGCCTCGAAAGTGTTTGGGGACTAGTTAAAGGGAGGAGAGCCAATGGCTTTCCAACATGAAACAGACATGATGCAAGTGGAATCACCTTCATCAATGATAGTCCGATGGATCGTCTTTCCTTTTATAATAACTTGAATCAAAAAAGAAATCTGATGAGGAAGACGAGGAACATGGTTTTCAAGATCAAAAGTAATCAAACTGGAATCAATAGGATCAATAGCTCCTATAGCAGACAACAATGATCTCCACTACGTTGGCCATGTCTGGAGGACTTCCAAAGCAGACATCACCGAAGGCAGTTGAGCTAGATCTTCGACTATATTGTAATGTTGTACGGCTCTAACGTTTAGATTATAGGATGATTTTTGAAGTGCAACTTTGGGAGGTGGTCGGAGAACGGATTCATTATTAGGTCACTCATATGGAGTGGGCCAGAACTTGGTGGAGTAGAAGTAGAAGGTACATCAATGGCTTCCTTCTCCACTATCTTCTTAGGAGGAATTTGATAATCCTTCGATCGAGTAGTGACAGAGATGGGCAATGAACCTTGCATCATGAAAACTTGAGAACCAGAGGAGGTAGAGGATTGTGGCTAGTCTACCAACTAAGTCTGCTGAGATGGAAATGGTTATTTCAAAACAGCCAGAGTCCCTTTCAATAAATGACTAAATTCAGCACGTCAGGGACAATCCTTGGTATAATGGCCTTCCTCACAAATGACGTAATGATATTTCAGCTTTCATTTCGAGGCATCATCAGCAGATGATTTGGGAGGATCCTGTTTCAGGGTATCAAATCTGGCTTTTCCTTTTCCCTTTTTCTTATCTTTCGAGGCTTTATTTGCTGCGGTAGACTGGACGGCATGGACCTCAAGGGTTTTACCACGATTGGATGGATTTTTTGGGGGATGATTGGAACTAGTATCCGAAATAGATTTATGCTTTGCAGAATCTTTGGTGGAAGTCTAAGACACTGATCCAATTATACCATCAACAGGTGGTGCATCAGGATACTTTGAAGATTCCAGATCTGAAGATGGCTATGGAGCATTAGGCAACATCTCATATAGCATGCCAGATTGGGAATAGACTAAGTATAAATATTGAGCATAGGAAATAGCTTGGTCCTCGGTAACACATCCACCCATTGCTATATCTACAAAAATTTTGTTTATGAATGATTTGGTGAACCATTTAGTTAACAACTCATCAGGAATTTCAAATTTGTTGAGGCAACACTGACTTCTCCATTCATGGATATGATCGGAAATATGGGTTGCAGTATCCTGCTTCAAAGATGTGAGCAAATGAGTGATAGTTTCATATTGAACTAGAAAATGGAAGTGGGTGAGGAAGGCCATAACCAAAGAGTTAAATTTGGCATAGGTAGCTCGAGGCAACTCGATATACCATTTTGTGGCAGCACCTGTCAAGGTTCGCTAAAAGAGGCAGAGAAGAATAGAATCATCAACATAAGAATTAAAAGAACACCATAAGTGATATGTCATCACATGGGCTTGAGGGTCCTCTTTAGATTTTCCTTGAACTTAGGTAAATTGCTCAGAATTTTAGTAGGAACTAGAGGTTAGTAAAGTGAATGAAAAATGGGATCATTGGTAAGCCTTGAGACATTCGGCAGTTCTAGTGTAGCTAAAAATGGAAATTGTGGTTTAAAGGGCATGTAAGGCCTTTGAGGAGGCCTAACTTGTGGGTTCCAACCTTGTTGGTAAGGATTCTACCCCCAAAGCAGAGCATTTTGACCATAAGGGATATGATTATGCCCCCATTGAGGGGTACCTTTACCATAAGGTGGATTCTATCCAGGGTAGGTTTGATATTGACCTACCATAGGTCGTTGATAAGCATTATATGTGGCATATGGATTGTAAGGTTGTTGCACCTGTTAACCCTGGACGTAAAGTGATTGGCCTTGCTGCTACAGGGGTTGACCTTGTGTTTGCAAGGTTTGACCTTGTTGATATACAAGTTCAACTTGCTGTTGTAGGGGTTGACCTTGCTGCTGCAAAGGTTGACCTTGTTTTTGGAAAGGTTGGCCTTGTGGATACAAGGGTTGAGTAGGTTGTTGAACAAACTATGCTTGTCGTTGCAAAGGTTGTTGAAACTACTGCAGAGGTTGCCCCTACTACTGCAAAGGTTGCCCTTGCAGCTGTAACGGTTTCCATTGCTGTTGCAGGGGTTTTTTGATAGTTCCTTGAGAGATACCCTATGGGTATTGGTAAGTTCTGAATGGGATTTGAGCATATCCACCAGGAATAGTAGATTGACCAGGTTGCACATGAGGTCCTGCTTGTGGAATATAGGGTGGATTTTTCAATGCTTGTGAAACATATGGGACATAGACTTGTTGGAGTGGTATCTGGGCTATGTAAGGCTCTTGATACTGGATATTACCTGACCCAGATATAAAAGCAAGGTTTGGAATACCACCAGAATAAGGTTGATTGACTCCAACTATGTGGGGTTGTGATCCACTCACATGGGTTCCACCTGACACAAGAGGAATGTTTTGATTGCCCCCCCCAGGCAGTAGTTCATTTTTTCCACTTGAAAAAGGGATTGAGGAACTTACGGATGCTTGAACCAAAATAGTTACTTGTACCGGAATGGAAGGTTGAAACAATGGTAAAGGTTGTGACAAAATCATCGGTTGAATGGGAACTGATGTGACAACAGTTTGCACAAGAATTTGAGAGGTCACGTTCGAGATAAACAGACCAGTAGTAGGCATGGCATTTGATGGCCAAATAGGATTTTGGTACAAAGAGGAAGCACTGGGATTTCTTGAAACTAATTGAGCTAAGGTGGTATAACCATGTGGAAGCACAGGCCCACTGGTTTTAGGAAATGTGTGAGATGGGACCGTTCCCATAAAAGGAAAGAAATCTTACTCTTCATCAACATGAGGAGTGTGGGTAGCAAAAACTTCTGGATGACCTTGAGGAGAGTTGGGAATCTCACCTTTTGAATCCATGGGTGGAAACAGTTGGCGAGGAGGAATCTCAGATGTACGAGGAGATAGCACAACATGATCAAATAATGTATTTGGAGGATATAAGACAAACCTTTGTGGACTCTCAGGGGTTTCTGGATCAGACTCTTGAGGTGACAAAGAATATGAAGGTGGTGGATGAGAATCAAGGGGTTGGATACTTAGAACAATTCCCAGTTCAAAGCCTTGAGCTTCAAGTGACCGAGGAAGTTCTGGATGAACTCCTTGTGAAGACCCTTCAGTATCATACAATGAAGGGGCACTTTGGGGTGAACTCAATGATTTAGCCATGATGAATTTCTCTCAAGATCAGAGGAAAAAGAGATGATTCATTGAAGACTAATTTAAAATTAAAATTTACTGGGAATTACTCAATATTGGGCCAAGAAGCAACTTCTTGGGTTCAATATGTTATCATTGGCAGTTAATTTTATTGACACGAAACAAAAAATAAATCAAAATGGGTAATGACTAGGTAAGAGGGTTTACCAAGTATCCGTGAAATTCAATATACACCCCAGCCGAAACCAAGGACTTAATGTACGGCGACCAATCTCCCCGAATGTTGTGCTCAGTGTATCACGTTTACAAGGAGACTAATTCAGTTACCTATGGCTAAAGGATAGCAATCTAATGGGGTCTCCCAATATATATGCAACAGTACAGGGAGCACAAGTCTGTGTTAGTGTTGTCTAATGCAGAATCGTTCGATGAGAGCATCCCTATATACTTATCATACTGAAGTGCCTCTGATATACCTGAAAGTACTGGAGAACCTTCTATATACTTCCATATTGGGATGGGTTTCACGCTTGAGATACACTGCAGGCAGTTAGCGACGTAGGTTTTAACCCTGTACAGAAATTACCTGCATACGAATTCTAAAACACAAAACAATGCGAGAACATAACACATAAAACACATATACACGGAGATTTTCCCCTGGATCCCAAAACTGGGACTACCAGCTTCATTTTTCATTATGTTCCTTTCAATGTTACAATACATATTTATACATGCCGAAGCATCCAATACCATGGATTGAAAACCATCACATCCAAAACCATGGACCGAAAACCATCGCATC